>JAOPGA020001251.1:0-20002 GCA_026419775.2 Acrasis kona | reverse complement strand
ACCCATTCTCTCTGGGTAGTGGTTTGAAAGAATTTCAATCATATGTTTAGACATTGAGATCGGTGGCATGTTTTTTGCCTGGTAATCTTTAAAGTCCAAAACCCACACTTGTGTTTCAACATTCTCATCCATGAGAGCTATGACCTTTTCCAAGAAGTACACTAACATTTTGATACTTGTTTCTGGATCTGCTTGACTGTGCTTATCTAAGGCAGGAGTTACAAACATCATGGGCCTCCCGAATTTATCAATTCCTCTTTGATATAATGATCCTCCTGCTGCGGCCTATTTTTGTTAAAACGATGATTTGTATAATGTTATCAAAAACCTTTGAAATGGATTCAGGGGTAATTTCATCAGGCTTGTACGTTGCCCTCCACTGAATTGTATTTTTTATCATGTTCAAAGACTTCTTAATGTCAAAATCTCTAGCCCTCAAGTATCTTTTCAAGCACTTGTCATCACACCACTATTAATTAGACTAGAAAAGATGTGGAAACTAACATTCTTCTGCTTCTCGTTGAGGTCAAGGGCGAAAACCTGCTTTTTAAATTCCTCAAAGATGGCTTGCTTCTTCTCATCCATCAAATGAACGGGTGGTTGGACATTGCGGGAAGCCGGCTCACTCGTCACCATCTTTGTGAAATTGTAAAAGATAAAATACTGTTCAATTTCACCCCATCGATGTCTAGTTTGCGCATCGTTATGTAACAGTGTGACGTTTGATATTTTCTGAATAGATTCGAAGCGTCATAACTGTTGAGATATTTTAGTAAGTAACAAAGATGTATACACCATCAACATTCTAAAAAGGAACAATCCAAAAGTCACAAAAAAACAAATTTTATATTCACAATTCACAACGAATGATTGAGCTAATGGATGCATAATAACACGTCTCAAATCCAATAATATCATCCTCATCATCTTGATCCATAAACAATGGATTTCTTTTCCTATTCTCAGCCTGGCTAGTAATCTCCACCATCTTCGTATACACCAATCCCTCAATCAACATGGCATCCAACACACGTTCTACAGCACTACTGTGTATCACTGGGAACTGCTTAAACACACCCATCTTTGTCAATCCTGGATTCAAGAACAACTTTTCAATCATGCTCTGTCTCAGTCCATTCAACAATTTTCTATTCACGTCTCCGTTCAACATTACAAATGGATTCACCACCAATTTCCTTGCCACGTTATCAGGATGATCGCTCGGTAGTTTACCATCCTCATCATAAATGGTTCCACGGCCCTTATCCTGATTCATGAATATGACTTCACACCCATCGTCATCATCATTGTTTTTTTCATGATGATCATCTTGATGATTAGTTTCATCATTACCTTCATCATTGCGTTTGTCATTGTTTACAGCACTATTTGCATCATTGTTTGCATCATTGTCTACGGCACTGTTTGTATCAACAATGTTGCTATCGGTATTCACAGCACTGGAATCGACTTGATCCTCGATATCAATAGCAGATTGCTTGATATCGATGCGATAAGGCGTCATCAAGAATGGACCTGCTTTTGTTTTGATCAAATAACGAACGTTGTTAAAATCCATTACGGCAACAACAAGATTGAATTGAATCAACAAGTCAAGACATGAGTGGGAGGTGCTTTGATTGGCCAAATAACCTTGTTCACCACAGTCATCAATTTCATCAAAAAGATGAATGAGCGCATTAATGGATTCTGGCGTACTGCCAGTGCTCATCATGTAACCAACCACAGTACTCAACACCGAGTGATCGAGTGATATAATGTACTGTGATACATTACAATCATCAATGTTTAATCTACACTTTTTATGAGCACGTTCATACTCATCGCCACGATCATCATCATCGCCACCATGAATATCATACTCAACATGTGATGCGTTGTTATATTGCACAGCATGATCGTCAACGACGACACTAGAATGACCATCGACGCCGTCATCATATGCCTTTTCAATCACGATATCAAAGTGTGCTAACATCATGTGATTCTTGAGGATCACTCTGTTATGACTTCTCTTCTCTCCAGTCACGAAATCTTCACTTGCTTGATGCACGTCATCATCATCGTCATCATCATCACGCTCCTCATCATCTCTGGTCAAATGAGCAGCCACTCCAGTCTTTTTATAATTGGCATTCGATGTTTTATCTTGATTCACAATCACATTCTCTACGAGAGGATTCAAACGAATTTCGTCATTCGTCAACATGCACATGACCGCAGCCACTTCGCCAGCACTACATATTTGATTGAATATCATTTCGTATTGACCATGCATTAACTTTTTCATGGGCTGCATTTCTTCCTGTGGAACGCCACGTTGTTGACGAAGATTGGCATCCATTACCTTCTTGTAGAACGTATTGGCATCGGACATGGTGGTGGTCGGAAAGTAAGTTAATTCACAAGTATGAGAGAATTTGCGATTGATTTTGAATCCTCTCATCCTTAGTCCCTTATCGTGTGATTTGGATATCACGTTCAACATTCTTAGCTTTTGAAAGGCAGCATCAATTTCTTCCCTATTGTACTGTATGAACAATCGATAGGCTGCTTGCGCACTGTATTGTTCCTCTGGGGTCAATAAAATGATTTTGAAAATGTCCATGAGAGCAGATTCTCTCAGCGTGGATTCATTGCTAGCAGCGATGGATGCAATGATGGATTGATCGTTGGCAGTGCATTTCATTCTCATCATTTCATAGTATTGATTCAATTGTTCCAATGCCCTGGGTAATTTGATGTTGCGTTGAGGTGCCCAGAACGAAATAGTGTTGTGGGACGAATCATTTTGTTGACCCAGGAATTGTCTAGCAGCGATGACCACTTCGATGGCTTTTGCAAAGGTGGCATTCTTTCTCAATACGTTATTGTAGCGATGACGTATGGATTGAGCTGGTTTCTTTAATTCTTCCTTCATGGCATCCCAATTGAACGGTTTGGGTATCATCTTCTTGGTGATGGGATCCAATTGTCGTTGTTGACTCACCAAGTATAATAATTTATGATCCTCTTCGGTGGTCCATACCAACTTTTTGCGTGGTTTTGTCTTGTCGCGTTGCTCTTGTTGCTTCTTTTTCTTTTTGGGCGCTGCTGCCTTCTTCTTCTTGGTGACCGCTCTCGATCGATTCGATTTCCTTTTGATGGTACCTGGCCTAGCATTCTTTTTTTTGGATGCTCTCCTTTGTTCTTGTCGATGGTCATCATTATTTCCATCATGATCGTCCAGATCATCATCAATGTTATCATCCGATTGATATTCGATAAAGTTATCATTGTTGTTGTTTGTCTTTTTCTTTTTCTTTCTTCCTCTGCCAGCAGTCACCAACTTGTTTTGTAGAATATCGCCAGTTATTTTTTGTCGAAGGATTTTGTCACGATGACGGAAGTAGTACAGTACTATATTCTCGTATGCTACTTTGGTATCAAATCTGATGGCCTGGCACTCTAGCGCACTTGGATTTGGATTCTTTTGATAGAATTCTTCCAGGATGCGTATTTGTGGTAATGTGTAGTAACGTATTTCGCTCCATTCTGCCTTCTTGATGGCCACCGATTCATCGTCTGTTGCCTTGCTCGTCTTTGCATTCTCCATTTCTCTCCAGAACGTTGCAACGTTTTGAAGATTCTTCAACGTAAAAGTCTTGTTCCTGAACACTACGTTTACTTTGAGCTGAAAGGAAACGATCTGATCGCCCTCTGCCTTCTCCACATTGATCAAGTGTAGATTATTCAATCGTTTCAACAACATTTGGAATCGACTCACCACCGCTGATTTGGCAGCTACGTCGGGCACAAAAATCTCCTTGAGCAATGGCGGTGCATTTTGCATGGGCGTGTTCATGAGTTGATCGATCGATTTGAATTCGCCATCTGCGCTAATGTATTGATCCCAATTCAAAGTGGCAATGCATCCAATCACTTTCAAAAAGGCTGCTATCGGTAACGACAAGTGAATGTCCGATACGCGCACCACTGGTGCCTGTTGGTCATGTTCCAATTCGATGCCATCTTTTAAATCCTTGGTGGACATGACCCACAGGAATTGATAAAAGATTTTAACTCTCAACATGCTTGCATTCGCGTATCCATTCTTGATTTGATTGTAGACGGCAATGCATCGATTTTGCTTCAAGATTGATGAATCAGGTCTCACTAACTTTTCGATGGGCTCGATGTGATCCAAATCCATCACATCCAATTCCACCGAATTCACCTGTTGTGGTTTGACCACTCTCAAGGTCATGCTTCCATCCTTTAATCTGGTGATGAAATCCTTGACCTGTGGAGAATCTGCTCTCAACTCTGGTCTAATCATCAACATGTACTCCTTGTGCATGGTGTTGAAGAGTTGTGGAACGGTCACGTAAATCTTCTTGGCAATACCTTCCTTGTCCATGTAGTCGCATAGCCTGGCGATGGTTTTGTTTTCCACTTGTTTGTTGTTGCCCTCAATGTTTGCAATTTGTCTTCTCACGTCCATTCGAGAGCACACGCCTCCATTCTCGTCCATGACTTGGTATACTACCTTGAGACGTTCTGCCATCACGTTGGTGACCACTTTGGATCTTGATATCGAATCGCTGCCGCTTCTCTTTGTCATGGATTTGTCCTTTGGTGTCGTTTCGAAATGTGTGGGAGGTGCCGGAGTGGCGGGTACGATTGGAGTGATGGGTTCTTCTTGTTCGTCTTGTTCGATTTGTTGGGATTGTTCGGGGACCACTTCCAATTGTTGATCGTTATTGTTGTCGTCATCACGATTATCAACGGTGGCGTTGATTGTGGGTTCGTCGTTTGTAATTCTTTCGTTAACGTCTGGAATGTTTGGTGCTGTGGAAGTGAAGCGATAGGTCGTGATTTTGGCCTCTCTTTCTGCTTTGGAAGAAATGTTGTATTCTTTGATGAGCGGATCACACACGGCTTGTGAATATTTTGGATCCATCTGGAAGTGTGTGAATATTTCCAAGTGTGTTATGCCTTTGCTTTCTTGTTTTTGGATCAATTCCAAAATCTATCATGATTAATGACCACTTTGAAACGATTACTTACTTGAAGTGGTAGTGGCGTGATAATCTCTGCGCCTTGTGTTTGTTTCACCTCTACTCTTTGTTGTGTGATGGTGTCCTGGTCGACGAGTCGGAAGCACCTTACATTTTTATCTCCTTTTTGTACATGGCAACACTCGACCTACAACATGAATAAATTAAAACAACACGAATGATTACCTTGCCACTATTTAATAAAATGAGTCTAAGGCGTTCCCAATGGTGTTTGGCTCTCTTTCCAGACACTAACGACCTCCTCACCTCAAGTTCGATTAATGTGCTATTCTTCGACGTCTTTAACATGTCAACAACACGATCTACTATTGTACTCTTAAGAACAGAATACTTTCTGTATGATTCTTCCTCCTCTTTTTGATCATCAGTTTGTTCCGCATATCTCTTGTCCTGTGCTTGTTCTTTATCTGGCGAATACCTTGTAAGGTGACAAATGTTCGATGGCACTTTCAAATCAGGATCATAACAATTTCGTCTCTGTATGTAGTTGTATGAAGTTAGGCGAAGCAGATGATATAGGACACTCTTTGGGTCTATGGGAATTAACCTTGACATTCTGGATTGAAAAAGTCCATCCCATCTCTGTCTAGCTATAAATGTTATGCATAAAATGAATTGAATACTAACCTATTAGTTCTAGGATGCAATATTGTATGTCGGATAAAGGTGTGTCACCCTTCTCGCAATTAAGGACATCGTGTCTAACCGTTGTTGATGCTACCATTAGAAGATCTTCATTTTGAAAATCCTCTTCGGTTGGTACGGTTTTCTGCCTCATCTTCTCAAGTAATTCGTTGTTGTTGTTGGATTCATCCGCATAAACAAGAAAGCCATTTAAAGTGTACCTCCAACTCTTTTAAAGGTCAATTCAAATTAACATGCGAAGTCTACCTCGTCGGCTTGTTTAGCAGTTTTAGTTTTAATTTCTTTTTTTTGAAGTTTTCGATCTGGCATCACTTTATAAAACGTGAGCTCGTCATCCAAGCTGCAAAGTGTAATGAACACCTTCTTTTTTACGGGGTCATCCAAATTAATGTTGTGTAGTTTTGTTAAATGTTTGTACAATTGGTTTGGAGTGCACCCATATAATCCCTCGAGTGCAATCTCCTTAATACAGGTGGTGATTATGTCCTCCATTCGTCGGTTACAATACAAACAAACATTTGGTCTTACAATGAGGAGAAGGGATGTGGCTGTGTTTGTTGTTGCAGCTTTTTTAATAATTTTTACTTTAAAACAAGAGGGTGGTGTGGAATTTGAAAAATGGTTTTTATTCAAGCAATTTCAACAGCCATACGATAG
This sequence comes from Acrasis kona, assembly GCA_026419775.2. Classification (NCBI taxonomy): domain Eukaryota; phylum Heterolobosea; class Eutetramitea; order Acrasida; family Acrasidae; genus Acrasis; species Acrasis kona. The sequence goes on along the minus strand of JAOPGA020001251.1, from coordinate 13,619 downwards.
AAAAGATTCTTCTAATACACCACCAAAACCAATAATAACGGATTTAACTGGAACAGGAAAGAAGAGTTTGGTAATTGCAAGTGGCGATGGATTCTTAAAGATAGTGAATCTAAATGCCCCACAAGATCAAAAATTTTCGCCATTAGATGACGTTGTACGTGATAATTATTACATTTTCGATTTAACAAGAAAGCTATCGTTCAACTTGAATGAAAAGAGGACAGATAACCAGGTGCTTCACCATCACGTCGTTGGTCTTGGTGTGGGGTACACATACCAACATACGTTCACAGATTTAAAGCCAAGAACACAACGCATTGTTGTTGTTTTATCGAATTGGAGAGTATTATGCTTTGACCATGAGTTAAACATTATATGGGAGATGACATTGTCCGTAGAGGAAAACGAAAAGCACTTTGGAAGTCCTTTGTAAGTAATCCAACATTGATTGATTACTAAATAATCTAGTGAAACCGTTGTGAACATTCTTCCCTGGAAGATTTACCAAACAGATGTTGGAATCGTCACCATAGCACTTCGCACACTTCAATCTGATAGTGAACCATCAGGCATGGAAGCTAAAACCCACTACTCTTATTTCGCACTGGATGCCAGTACCGGTACATTCCGTTGGAAACACGAAGCAAAAGACTTTCAGTACAGAGATGAAAAACAAGTAAGTGCTCACATGCTCTACGTGTTAACACTGATTAGAAGCTCACTCCCCAACACAATCATAAAACTGATTCTGGTCACATTCAACACATTGGAGAAGTTCATTGGAGAACCTATAAGGTGCGCGTTACATTTAATTTCACACATCATCAACACATTTAGAAACGTATACAAAGATATCATCTACCCCATCAATTCCGACATGCTCACGATGCCATAATTGTACCTGATCACTTCTTCCCTCAAACTCCTCACCACGAGAGAGGAAACAGCGGTGCAATTGGTTCACAAAAACGCCTCGTCAATAGCAAGGCACAAGTAGAGTATGGTCAAATGGCAGATAAACTAAAACCATCTCAAAAGAAGAAGGTAAATCATTTCCATTGCAATCGTCGTGTCAACATTTATAGTCATTGAGCGAAAAGGAACAACAACTACCGCCCAACGTATTGGCTTGTCACACATCTACTGGTCTCGAAATCATTCATCTCTACACGGGTCGCATGATCACGGAAATCACTCCACTATTACACGACGTAATCTATTCGGATATTAATCACGATGGTGTTTTGGATTCAATTTCTGCATCTTCATGTACAGCACGCATACAGAGCGGAACGGAGGCCACTTCCAAGAATGCACAAAATTCGCTCTTCACTGCACAAATCTGTAGGGCTCAATCCTTCGCTACATCCCTCACGCAATTCTCTCTTGATTTGATTCAATCCGATGCAACCGTCAATGTAGAGAATGATGACTCTGATGCAAGTGCATGCTCCAATGTTATCAATAGAGACGAAAAGAGAAGAGATGCTGTGTTTTTGGTGAGCAGTGGTTTGGTGACGAGCATTGGATACAGCAACACCAATCACCGCTTCAGAACCATATGGCAGACCATGACGCCCAGTTCATACGATAAGGAATTGGAGACACAGGTCAGCGATGGTTATTTTACGGAGATTGTTCCCTTTCGATTGCGCGATCGAGTGGATGAGTTCATCGTTGCAGTTGGCAACAAGTACATGACTATTCTGGATACTCATGGAAATATTCAACAAGCGGTGGCGCTTGCTAGTCCCGCACTCGCTCCTCTCATCATTCATGATTTGGACGATGATGGTGTTGCAGATGTGTTGGTGCTCACCAAACATGGTGTTTATGGCTACGTCACGCGCACGCACACGGGAGTCAGCATGTTGAGTTTTATGGTGGTCATGTTGGTGATTGTGATTGGCGTCATGTACTTGTCGACGTTTATTGATTTGAAGGATCCTTATTTTGTAAAGAAGAGCCAGGTTCATATTCAATAAAATTATTGCTTGTATTTGATTACCGGTGTAACATGTTGTTTCCTTTTTTGTTATTACAGATTCACACTCAACCAGTCATCATTTAGTCATTATGGACAGAGTGGTATCTTCAGAGTACGTGGAGAAGCCTCTTCCAAAGTCTATTATGACGGTGAGTGATCTAGTGATAAGAAATGAAGAGTTGGAGCAAATAAATAATCAGATAACCTGCGAACTGCTTACAGCTCAGGCGGTAAATTTAATTTGAAGAGCAATGGCAATAATATTGTAGGAAAATGCACTTTTAAAAAAGCAGGTAGAAAAGCAGCCCGATTTACCAAAGAAGGGTGTTTTTGAGGGCCATCAAGATGAGTCGAAAAGGCTCATTGAGATTATAGAACTATCAAAGATACAGTTGCGCAACGAATTGGCTGAGATGAAGGGTAGAGCGCAAGTTCTCCAAAAAGAAAACGATTCATTACGCTCATCGTTGGAAGAAAATGACCTTGACAGTCTTAAAGTTAAGGGCCTTCAGTCATATGAAAAGGTTAAAAAAAGAGAAGGAGAGCTACAAAAACAAATTGTAGATCTTGAGGGAGAAAATGCGAAACTTGAGGACCAAGTCCAGAACCAGAAAGAAAAGTATGACGAAGTTCGCCGTCGGTTGGATAAAATTGATAAGGAGCGTGAAGATTGGAGCAACCTACTTGATTCTAATGAAGCGGTAATATCAAAACTCAAGTCTGATGTAGAGAAGCGCGACGAGGAGATTAGAAAATTAAAATCTGGACCAAGGGCTAGACCAGTGGAAGAGATTCAAGATTTGAGAGATGAATTGGATCAAATGAAAGAAGATCGCGACAAACAGTACGATGAAAAGAGAGCTATAGATAAGGAACTACGTCAGTTAAAGCTCAAACAATCCAACGAAACAGCAAACTTTCAAAGACAGATCTGTCAGTTGGAACTGGACAATGATTCTCTACGACGCCAAATTGAGGAAGACAAGATTGTGTTTTCAAACTATCAGAGGCAAGCTGAAGAAAAGAAGCCGAGTGATAAGAAGCGCCAAAATGACATGGAAAATTTGAAACATCATGTTGAAGAGTTACAAAAAACGTTATCGGAACAACAAGCTGAAGTCGACCAATTAAAAGATTTAAAAGCTAAGCTTACAGCCGAGAATCAACAAATTAGAAGTACTTGCATGGAGGTTCAAAGAAGAAACGAAGGTCTTCAAGATAGAGTCGATCGGTTAGAACCTCAATCATCAGTTGTTCAATCGCAAACAAAAGAGATTTCCGACATGAAGTCAACAATTTACAAGTTGGAAATGAATGCTAGTGAGCTAGAAAACGAAACGGACAAAATGAATGCGGAAGCAGAATCTATCAACTCTGAATTACTCGACTTGGAAGATTTGTTGACAGAGGTCAAGAATAGCTTAAACCCTCCTGAAATGACAAGATCGTCAAGCTCAAACAGCCTAATGTCGTTATCAAGCGTCACTTCTCCATCGAAGGTTAGTAATAGAAATCTGCGTCTAATCAAGAACTTGAGGAAGCAGATCAAAGGCGTAATGGACGGATACGAAACGAAATCTCAATATGATAAGGACACGATCGATCAACTTAAAAGAGACCGTTCGGAGAAAATAAAACTTCTGGAGTCTGATTTATCGGATTACAGGACCAAAGCAAAAGAGCTGGATGATACAAACAGAAGGCTAAACAATAAATTACAAGACGCAGAATATTATGTTGAGAATATCAAGGAAAAACAAGATGAGTTCGATGATGTCGCTCAAAGGAAGAAAGATGTTGGAGGAACAAGTGAGTGTTCTTGAGAAGGACTTGGCTGCATCAAAGAGAACAATTGCAGAACAAAAGAACCGTAGCCAACAAGTGGAGAAGCAAATTAATGACGAAATAGAATCATTAGAGAATGAGAATCAACGTCTCCGCGCACAAGTCAACAAACAAACTCAAAATATATCCGAACTACAACGGGAGCGCGATCAACTTGAAAATGACAATGACCAACTCAACAGTAACATTGCAGAGAAGGAGAAGGAAAATTATGTAGCGAAGCAAAACACCACAAAGAAGTTGAGCGATCAAATAGCAAAGATTGAAGAACAAAGCAAAAAGATTGAGGATTTGGTTTCAAACGTTAACCGATTGCAAGATGAAAACGATCGACTAAGCGACACAATATCTGAGCTTGAGCAATCAAAAGCAAAGCAAGAGGACAGAGTCACGAAAATCAAAAACAAGAATGAAAATGATTTGAGAGGTCAAATTGAACAAATCAAGAGGCTTGAACAAGAGGTGCATGATTACAAACACGACAATAAAGTAATGCAAGAGAAAATGGACGTGATCCGAGTCACGCTGAGTGATTTGGACAAACGTCACAGACAATTAGATTTTGATTACAACCAAGAACAACAAAAACTAGATGAGGCCAAATCAGAAGTACAAAGAGCACAAGCACAAAACATTCAATTAAAGAAGGAGAACAACGAACTCAAGAATGCCATACACGATCAACAACAAAATGAAGATGAGCAGGCCAAACAAAAGATCAACAATCTCCATCGATTGGTGGAGGCCATGAGTCAAGACTTGGATCGCATGTATTCCGATCCATCCCATCTAGAGGACGAACACGGTAACCATCAACTACTCACATCCAGATCCAATCTGATCAATGACGAGGACGAGGACGTCAACAAGATTCGATCGGACTTTAATCGCAAGATCAAAAAGTTGAATCAAAAATCAGCTCAAATGGAAAACAATTCAAGAAACAACAAATCCATCGCCCAATCGCAACAAGCAGAAATCAACACGCTCAAGGACGAGATTGAAATCATTGAAAAGGAAAAGGCCATCATCAAGGAAGATCACAACCAAGTGGTGAACGCGCTCAACAAGGCCAAAGAAAGACAACGACAATTGGAGAGTCATTTGAACGATCATGATTCGCTCAGCAAACAAATTCAAGAATTAACCAACGACAATGACGAACACAAGAAGAATGCAACCAATCAACGCAGGAACATTTCTTCGCTAAAGGACAATTTGAAGAGGGAACAAGATGCACACGAAGATACATCTGGTCACGTCATGGATGTGATCAAGATGATGGAATCGGCAATGGATCACTTGAAGAGATCTTGTCAAGATAAAATGATCAAGCAATGCGATCGTATTTTATCGTTGGAGAATCACGTCGTGTCGTTACAACAATTCATCGCAAACAATTTTGTTGAATTCGAAGAACCACAAACCATCACCACCACCACGCGCATCACCACCACCACTCACCACCCCGATTATGCCGAACCAGATTCGCCGCATTATGATCGCACGAGAATGATTGATGACGACGATCGCTTCGACAAATTTAACACAGCCACCACAACATCTCCACCGCAAAAGAAACCAAAAAAGGTAACCTTTGCGGAAATGATCGACAAGATGAAACAATTAAAAACAAATAAAAATGTGGACGTTGATAAATTAAAACAAAAGAATAAACAACTCAAGAGCGATCGCATCGAATTGGAAAATCAAATCAACAAAGCGCAAGATGATTTGAAGGAATGCGATCAGAGAATATATCACCTGGTACAACAAGTCAAGGACAAGGATCACTCCCTCAATCACTTGAAACAAGAAAATCAACGCATAGAGGATCACAACGATCATCTCAAATCACAATGCGAACGATTAGAAGATGTGATCGATGCGTCCAGAAGAGATTACGAACGATTGAATAAAAATTTAATCAAATCGCAAGAATCACAAAAGAATTTGGACGCTCAATTAACCAACGCACAGGACGAATTACAATCAGCATCCAAAGATTTATCCGATGCACACGATCGTCACAACAAGTTACAAAATGACTTGCGAGATGAAAAGAGAAAACAAAATCAATTAGAAAATACCATTCAATTGTTAAAATCAGAAAACGAAAATATCAAACAAGATATCGTAAATAACGACGAAAATGTACACAAGCAACGAAAGGAATTACAAATCATCAAGGAGAAGGCCATCAAGGAGAAACAACAAGAGATTAATGATTTGAACAGGGAGATTGTGAATCTTGGTGCGGAGATTCATGGATTGGAAATGTCAAGGAACGAACAATCCGTAGTCATTAACAATTTGTGTTTCGACGTGGACAAGATTGCACAAGAGATTCAACAATTGCATCGAGTGATTAACATATTGAAGGGATCGCCAGACAATGAAGCACCAATCAATCAAGACGACGAACAACAAGATTTGAACGATTCGTCAGCATTGGACGTCAAACAAATTGAAATCAAATCAAAAGAGAACATCAAGAATTTAAGGAGAAACATCAAAATATTACAGGACGCGCTACAAGATTTGAAGAATGTGTTTTATGAACAATGTGACGAATTGAATTTGGAGAACAAATTAATCAAGAAGAAATTGGAACAAGAAAAACAAAATAATCAGGACATGGAACAACAATTGGCAGCAAAGGACGAAATCAATCGCATCATACTAAAGGCCATGAATGAATTGGAGGATGCAAGGCACGAGAATGCACAATTGTTGGCATCGCAGGAGAGCAACAAGAAGGAAATGACGCAATTGAGAGAATTATCTGCACAGAGCAATAAGGAAAGAGACATGGCGGAGGATGCGCAAAAGGATTTGGAAATTCGAATGAACGAAAAGATGGACGAATTCAATCTCACCAAATCGCTGCTAGAACAAAAACTAGAGCAAGAAAAGAACAAGAATGCAAAACTATCCCAACAAAATCAAGAACAAAAAATCATGATTGAAGATTTGAATCATCAAATGATGGATGCAAACAATACCAGCGTACAAGCAGAGAACAATAGAGAACAAGCGGTACAACGATTGAGCGACCTCAACAATCGCAAAGAATCAGAACTAGTGGCAGCACAAGCAGAATTAAACGACCTGCAACTACATCTCAACAACACCAGAGCACAGCTCAACAAGGAAGTGAAAAAGTACCAAGACCTGATCAACAAGTACAAGGAAGAAAAGGATTTGTTATCTGCAGAAAAGACCAGATCGGAATTGTTGATGGCCGACAAGATGAATTTGGAGAATCAACTAAATGATTCGTTGCAACGAGAGAGAAGCACGTTAGAACAACGACAAAAGGACAATGCATCTCACAAGATTAAAATGAATCAATTAAAGGACAAGTTATCCCATTCGTCCAACGAACAATTGGATTTGAAACAAGAAGCAGAGAACAATCAAACCATCATGACCATTCTGCGCGACGAGAATGATCGATTGTCCAGAGATTTCAAAAAATCAAATCAAGAATTACATGCCATCAAGAATCAATTACAACAGGCGAATCAAGATTTGGAAGATTTGAAACAAGATCATTTCGAATCGAACAAGAAGATCAAAGATGCCGATGCAAATGCGAAGAGATTGAATCAAATCAATCAAGATTTGCAAAATGCCATTCAAGATGAAAAGTACAAGAACGATCGATTGCAGTCCAACCAACAAGATTATGACGATCACGAGAGTAGCTTCAAGGATAACATCAAGTCGTTGGAGAGAGATTTGAATCAACACAAGCGTCAATTAAAGGACGAGCGCGATCAAGTGATCAAATTACAGGACAAGTTACAGGATGTACAATTGCAACACGAAGACGAAATGATTCGATTCAAGAATGAACAAGAGCAAATCAAGAAGACATGTTCCAATCAAGAATCCACCATCAACGAACAAAAGAAACAATTGTTGGCCAAGAACGATCGATTGGATCAATTGATCAACGAATTGAGGGAGAGCAGCGATCATAACATTGCAGTGGAGGGTCACCTGAATCAATTACAAAAGGACATTGAGAACGTGAACAAGCAAGCAAGAGAAAAGAGCACCATCGCTCAACAACAAATTGACGAATTGAGCGATGCTCACGCCAAAGATTTGCATCACATTCAAATGTTGAATCAGGACATTGATGCGCTACAAAGGGACAATAAGAGATTGCAGGGCGAATTGAAGAACGATCACTCGAAGAGAGATTTGGAACAAGAATTGAATCATCAAGTGGACGAATTAAAGATTCGAATCAAGGATTTGGAATCTCACAATCAATCCTTGTCACAAAAAGTATCCAATGCCAAGGATGAATATGGCGAACAAATCAAATCGTTACAATCCAAGAATGACGAATTGGACAAATCGTTCCAATCCTACAAGAGAAGAGTGGAGAATGATAAGGAGGATTTGAAGAGAATATTAAACGAGAAGGACGACCACTTGGATCAATTCAAATCCACCATCGATCGCCAAAAGAATGAAATTGAAAAGAGCAAAAAACGAATCAAATTCTTGGAGGACGATCATGATTCGTCGAATCAATTGGCACAATTACAATTGGAATTGGATCGGATCGCTGCCGATAAAAATCAATTGATGAATCAAAATGAAGAATTGAGAAATCAATTGAAGAATTCTTCGAGTCCATCTTCACCATCGTCGCCATCGTCCAAATTAGATTCGCCTGCGGTCACCGTGCTCAAACAAAACATTGAGGATAAAAAGAGAGAATTGAATGATTTAAAGATGGGAGTGGTGCGCGATAAGGAAATGTTGTTGAAGCAATCAGATGTGTTCGCCACCGATCTTCAAAACATGAAGAAGAGTTTGATACAAACCAGAGAAGAAATCAAGGTGATGAGCGATATGAACGAAAAGTATGCAAAATATCAGGACCAAATGGAATTGGTCAAGAGCGATTTGAAGAATCAAATCAAGAAGAATTTGGAGACGATCAAAATGTTGTCGTCGCAAATTGAAGAAATTAGCATGGTGTCCGACAAGAAGGGCACCATCGACGAGGTGGCAAGCATCTTGAGGATTTATTCTGATTCGAGCAGGAATCATAACGATCCTTTGGTAATGTTCAAGACCACCAATCTGAGACCACAAAGCATGAGCTACAGGAGCAGCACCATTAATTTGAGCAATCCACCTAGCGATGGCGAGAATGAGAAGGATTCATTTATTGGCGAATATATTCAATCACAAAAGAGCCAAGTGTATTCTCCTATTCAGAGCAGGAATCCAAGCGAGTATGGTGATGATTTGAATCATGATGATGTGTTTGAGGAGAATAGAAAGAATAGAATGGCCCAGGATGATGACGATAATAGGTCCTTATCATCGATTAATAAGAGACCAAGAAGAAAGCCTAATGCTAGAGCCTCTATTAAATTGTAGATTTTTTGATTTGTTTTTCTTGTTCTTGTTACAAACAACCTTGTTCGATGCAGAGTGCAACTCAAAACTTACAATGGGAGATGCAGAGGGCACAGACCAAATTGCTCACCTTGAGACTGGATTTGCAGTCGCGCTTGGAGATGGAATACTTGAACGGAAATCATGATGAATTAAATCCATTCTCCTTGTTGGATCGCTTGAGGGTGTTGGAAGATAAAAGTGTTGAAATGGAACAAAAGTGCGTCGAAATCATAAAGGCGAAGGAAATTGCTCTTACCTTCACAGAGGTAAAGTTGACGATTATTGTTGGACTTACATTTAGAATGTTCTAATCGAGCAAAACAGAAGGTACATACAAGAATTGTCAAAAGAAGACTTACGAAGTGACCCAAAAGTAGAAGTCATCAGGCAGATGAGCGCTTGTATTAAGGAAAAAAAGGCTGAAACCCATTTAAAGTTTTGATTCAAAGCGTTGGAACTTATTATCCACTCTGTTTGTCAATAGAGCAGGATTAAATGGAAAATCTTGTTAGAGTTGCTGAAAAATAAAACAATTCCCTTTCTGCGCTTCAATAGTTCTTGACTTTCATAAATGCATTTATAAACTACGGACAAAGTGAGTCTTTGACGCAAGTTGATATGTTGTAACTGTTGAATCTTCTTCAAAAATACTGTACACACAGCAAAAGTATATGACAAGAATCCTTTGTTCAAGACATTGATGACGAAACGTGACATTTTAGGACAGACTTCAAAGGACGGAAAACTGATCGGAACACCCATTGAACAACACATTATCATTTTGTCAAACAAGCGTATGGAAAATGCGAATTGTACTGGCCAAGTGATCACACCTTTGTGGAGCTTGTGAGAAGAAATTTCAAACAACAAAAATCTTCAAGGAAAAAGTTAAAGGATAGAGTCATTGCGATGGACTCCAGTTTTGCAATTCTAAAGTACCTGAACAATACATTACATGTTACATTATCAAGGTAATGTACGATGGAGTAAGGGACAGTTAAAGGACAAATTACAACTTGGTGTTTGGATCATGGTTAAATGTGACGCACAACATCTTCGGGATCTAATAAAAGTCGGATCAGATGATGGGCATGTCTGCCACCGAATTCTAAATAATGGGCGGGGAATATTGAAAGCAATACCGAAGCAATACTAACAAGAGAAAAATGTACACAAGAAAGCGGTTGCTTGCACCGTTAATAGATGATTTAATTCTTGGTATGAAGAGTGGCTACTACGTTCATCATGCAGGACTTCCACCCCAACAACACAAAGACAAGATGACACCATCGGTCTATAGTTGATTCTCATTACAATACATTAAGGTCAAGATGATGACGAGATGTTGTTTAGTCGGTCAGAGTTTGACGCTCATTTTGGAAGTATGATTGGTCAAATGCTTGAGTGGCACTATAGTAAGTAATCAAGTTACTTTTTTATATTGACGACATAGCCACTTCCAGCCGCGTTTTTGTAAACACAGACGACGAATCTACAATCATGAGCATTGTGGGTGATACGAAAATAAAGAATCAAATAATATCAGAGGGGAGTAAGAAACCTTTTGATAGTATTCAAGACTTTGTGAATAGAATGGGAGTAGAAGAGGATGAGAAATTTATTATCTCTATTGTGGGTGAATAAACGTTGTCGAGGTACTTTCTACGTCGAGTTTGCATACAATTCTATTAAATGTTGTCTATTATCAGTATATCTATTCCTAACATTATAGTATCCATTTATAATAGGGGTTTAGCTCTTAACTCAAAATAACTAAACAACTATCAAATTAACTAACAATAACTAACTGAACTTAACTATTAAAATTTATTTTGTAGAGAACGCAATTGGAAGGATCAAAGCATTTGGAAATTTTCAGCAGACATGGAGGCATAGTAGAGAGAAGCATCACATTGCTTTCTATTCGTGTGCAATTATTGCGAACCTTGGAGTGATAATGGGTCATCCTGTATCAAAGGAAGTGAATAAATTCCTTCTTCTGTTTAAACTATAATAAATTTCAAGTTACTATAATTATTAGTTAATCCACAATTAGTTGATAATTAATTAGTCAACTTCCAGTTAGTTATAGTTAGAGCTACATCCCTAATGTATGTTTAATATAAAGTTCGAAGGAAATTTCAGCTTTCAATACAATACAAATTTTGTAATAATTAAACTATTTATAAGAATTAGATTTTGATAGAATTTTAATTATAAGCTTAAAATCAAGATCGGTTTAGATATGATGAACTTCAGCAGAGAATTTTTGGCGAGGAGAGAACCGAGCTATGTTGGCATAATTGAAGACTTCTTTAAAGCCCTCGACGAAGACGACTTTGAAACCCTTGACGACTTAATGGACGAAAAAGATTTCAGTTATTTCTCCTGGCCTTTACATTTAAATAGAGATGGCTTTTTGAACCACCACAGGTCCATCAAGTCATCATTCCCTGATTGGGCCCACAATCACGCGTAAGGACAACAGCATTAACAAAACCACTTCTCTAACTGATAGTGTGAATGAGGAGCAACTTCTTCATAACTCTATACACGTCCCTGCCTCTATTAAGGTTACTGCGACCCATAAAGGGGAGTGGTCTTGTCCTAACACCAAACAAAGACATAAACCAACAAACCGCCGCATTGAACTTCCAGAGGAATTCGTTAGATTCATTGTTACCAAGAACGGCACTATTACCAAATACGAGGTAATTGGAAAGTCAAGTAATTCAAGCCACATTGTAAATCAAATTACAGAAAAATAAAATTAGTAAATCCTCCTTTAAATTACTTGTACTTTCAAATCCGATTAACTCAAATAATTGTACTATACTTTGAGTTTCTCAAACAGAGTAATGTAGAGTCAAAGAAGAGATATAAATGAATTACATGAACATTGTTTTAAACTACAATTTTTATTTTAAAGAATGGCTGCTGCGGCTGCGACTGCTGCTGCTGCTGCTAGTCCTGCTGCTCCATAAGATGAGGCACCTGATGCTGCTTTTGCATTGTCGTCTCCTGATTGGTTGCTTCCTCCTACACCTGATGGAGAAGATGGAGAAGATGAAGTAGAGGGAGAGAGACCTCCTACTGGAACACATTGGCACTTGTCGCCATTAGTTGGGTTTGATAGTCCTGAGCTCTTATCGTACCAGTGTACAAATCCAGGAGCACAGGTGTAACATGAGTCATCTTGAAGAACGCATTGACACTTGTCACCGTTGGTTGGTTGTGATAGACCCTTATCGTACCAGTGAACATATCCTGGTGGGCAAGTGTAGCATGAATTATCAATTAGTACACATTGGCACTTATCACCATTGGTTGGAGCAGACATACCTGCGTCATACCAGTGTTGATATCCAGCTTGGCAAGTGTAGCATGATGCTTGTGTGGCTTGAACGGTTGGAGCGGCTGATGTAGCAATTGGTACACATTGACACTTGTCACCGTTAGATGGGGCTGACATACCAGCATCTTGCCAGTGTTGGTAACCGGCTTGGCAAGTATAGCATGAGTTGTCGATTGGTACGCATTGGCACTTATCTCCGTTGGTTGGTGCGGACAATCCAGCTTGTTGCCATGTTTGTTCACCAGAGGCGCAAGGGTTGCATCCATCGACGATTGGTACGCATTGGCATTGATCTCCATTAGTTGGTGCTGCGAGTCCCTTTTCATACCAGTGTGTGTAACCAGCTTGGCAAGTATAGCAAGTTGGGTTATTGATTAAAACGCATTGACATTTGTCGCCATTGGTAGGTGCAGATAATCCGGCTTGTTGCCAGTGTTGATATCCTGATGGACAGGTATAGCATGAGTTGTCGATTGGAACACATTGGCACTTATCGCCGTTAGTTGGTGCAGATAGTCCAGCTTCATCCCAGTGTTGGTAGCCGGCTTGACAGGTGTAACAAGCAGCTGCTGTGGCACAGACAGCACAATCAGGGCAAGACAATCCAGTGCGTCTTAGCTTTCTGGCAGGTGAGGCATTGTTATCGCCGGACAAGTTAGCATCCTTTGTTCCGCAAGGGCAACTTGGACAACTTTGAACTGGTGCTGATGTGGTAGCAATTGGAACGCATTGGCATGGATCTCCGTTGGTTGGTGCAGACAAACCTGCTTGTTGCCAGTGTTGATATCCAGCTTGGCAAGTATAGCATGAGTTGTCGATTGGAACGCATTGGCACTTATCTCCGTTGGTTGGTGCGGATAATCCAGCGTCTTGCCAGTGTTGGTAACCAGCTTGGCAAGTATAGCATGAGTTGTCGATTGGAACGCATTGGCACTTATCTCCGTTGGTTGGTGCGGACAATCCAGCTTGTTGCCATGTTTGTTCACCAGAGGCGCA
>JAOPGA020001250.1:0-54820 GCA_026419775.2 Acrasis kona | reverse complement strand
CAGTTTTGTACCAAGTTCTATTGAACGACCTGATGTTGTGCCCACTTCTCTTGCTGCTGGGAGGGTTCCTCGCCAAAGGATTCAAAAAAAGATTGTAGAAGCAGAACATGGAAGTACTCAGAGGAAGAAATAAAAAAATTTATTATATTTGTAAATGGTCATAAAAGTGATCAACACTCTCTAACTGTTTGATGTTAGACGAGATCTTTCTAACTGTATGATGTTGAAAGAGTTACGAGGGTTTTCACCAATAGTTTTGGTTTCCCTACGTCCTGTGTGTGATCAGGTTATTACGAGGGTTGTGTTTTACTGTTTGATGTTTAACATCCCTACGTCCTGTGTTTGATCAGGTTTGTAGACATTAGTTATATCTTTACTGTTTGATGTATTGATTATTTATATCCTGTGTTTGATCAGGTTATTACGAGGGTTGTGTTTTACTGTTTGATGTTTAACATCCCTACGTCCTGTGTTTGATCAGGTTATCACGAGGGTTGTGCTTTACTGTTTGATGTTAGCATCCCTACGTCCTGTGTTTGATCAGGTTTAGAGTCGTTAAATTAGAACATCTTTAAGACATCGTTGTCTTGCCCTTTCGTTGTCCCAGGAGTGTTGTAATTATTAATTACAATAGAGAAGAACATCAAGAAGCGAACACTAGCATGTGGAGATTGAAGGATGCATTATAGTTCTTGGGAACTTCGTATGAACTTGCCAGTATAAAAGGTAACTTAATAATATTTGAATAAACGTTAAGAAACAATATTGATCGTGTAAACACTGTGTATTTACCTTATCTACCTTACGTGTCTATACAACTCTTTATTTCACTCTAATTCAATTTCTGTATTGTTTTTTTCTTTTTGTAATATTATTGTCTTTATTGGTTAACATAGGTTGACTAACACGACAAAATGGTCAAGCACGATGCAGTGGAAGAGGAGCGCGTTGTAGAAGAGACCGAAGAAGATGAAGAAATTAAGACAAAGGATCCTCACGAAGTTGTAGAAGACAGCGAAGAGGAAAGCGAAGAGAAGGAGGAAAAAGAAGAGGAAGAAAAAGAAGAGGAAGAAAAAGAAGAAGAGGAGGAAGAGGAAGAAGAAGAGGAAGAAGAGGAAGACGAGGAAGAAGAACTCAAAGACCCAAGAATCGGACTTGTACAAGCCTGCACAAACCAATACTGTCTTCAAGAGATCACCAACTACAACCAGTGTGTGGAACGCCTTAAAGAGCCAGTGAAACCAGGAGCGGAAGACGAAAGGTCATGCGCACCATGGTTCTTTGATGTTAAAACCTGCGCTGATAGCTGCGTAAGTTTCTTGTGCACTATTTATCTTACAATTACGTTAGGCTTCAAAAACATTATTCTATTATCTAAAATAAAACCAGGGCATTTCGTTGTAATTATAACATTGCACAACTTTCCTCTTGGGAGACAAAATTGTGGAAGAATAAAATTAATTTTACATTTATTGTGTACATTTGTTGTTTAGCATCAATTTTAACTTGACGGGCATTTGTTGTCTAATTTTCATCACAAGCACAAACGGTTGATAGTATGTTATTCGTTGATGATTTATCATCAAGTGCAATTCAAATTTAATTTTGTAATCATCGGAATTTTGACAATTAAATATACCCAAATGTCAACCACACAACACACCAACACAAGTACTTCGTCTTCCGGGAGCACATCACCTAACGAAGAGTTACAGAATTTCGAATATCTTAATATTAGCCAAACCAACAATATTCACAAACGATCTGGTACATGTAACACAAATCAAGATGTCACACAACAAAATATACAGACACAACCAATATGGAACAATCAGGCTGTTGTTACCAATTCTTCCCCAAACAATTTACAGAACAACCAAACATCAAGTGTAGCTTCAAGTATTACAGTAGGTGTACATTCAGAGACGTCACATAGCGCACAAGAAAACCAATCAGATATGGAGGACGACACT
The DNA here is from genome assembly GCA_026419775.2 of Acrasis kona. NCBI lineage: Eukaryota > Heterolobosea > Eutetramitea > Acrasida > Acrasidae > Acrasis > Acrasis kona. The sequence goes on along the minus strand of JAOPGA020001250.1, from coordinate 52,847 downwards.
TTCGAATACAATGATGAACTTAACTTTTTGATTAATAGATTTGACATTAAAGAAAAGAAACCAAACTTCATGCCTTACATTTATTAAGTAGAGTCATTGAGCCTTTAAAGATAAAGGATGGGATGTAGTTTGACAACATGATGTTCTTTCAGCACTATGTAACACTGTATATTATATAAATATTATTTTATTTTTCAACAGACAATTCACCTTCTTCTAAAACTGAATACGAGCCATCGTATAAGAATCCCAATAGTTTGTCTCCTGATTCATTGAATATTAAATATCCAATATCATACTCGGTATCCTCCATTGTGAGATGGAATCCAACATCCTCTTCCTTTAGCTTATAAACGCATTTCTTTTCATGCTTATGAAAATTTTTGGAAACACAACGAACAAATGGTTCAAAATGTTTTTTATCAACAAAGAACATTCGATAGCCCATCAACGATCTTGCATCCTCATCTTCCTCATCGTCTTCTTTGGTTTGTTCTTCATCAAGTGCGGAAAAGAGTTTTGTAGCTGGTGTGTGTGACATGCTCCAATCGTACCTATTTATAAAGACAACATTGGGGCTTTTTCCTTGTGAACTGAATCCTGCCTTAGCACACCTTTTTACCAAATCCAAAGCATCTTGATCACTGTTGTATATAAGATATCCAACCTGATTTGTGTGCACTTCTCCATCTGGTTTTATAAATACTTTTTTGATACTCCAATCCCCACTCTCAACACTAGCACAGAATTTCATGCTTTTATCAGATCCTGACATTCCTTTGCTATCGTCCGTCTTGATGGACTGACTGCCTTCAAAGACGGTTTGTATTTGTCCCCACAACCACTCTCCCTCGCATTTAAAATTATAAGGTAGATCGAATGTTGATATATCGGCACAGGGTCCCTGCTTTTCAATCTTCAACTCTTGTGCTTCGGCTTTTGGCATAGAAGAAAATGGTTTACAATTCGAGAGCACTGGAAGTGCAATAGCAACACCTTAAAAAGAACAATAACAGATGAGAAACTATTTATTGAATTTGTCACAAGTTACAATATATACCCACCTGAATACGCCCCAGAAAGTGGCCATACCCAAAGTTGCGATCATCTCCATTGTTCTCTTTTCCGGTTTATTATAGTATAGCCAGCTAGAGTGGATTACGATCACAATATCTCCAAATAACATTGCCTTCTGTAGGTATTTAAACATTATCCTCCTCTCCACGACATTTGTTGCATTGTCAAAGATCATGTGGTACAACAAATACACATAGCATGCGGTTATTGTTGATGCAAGTTGTACGATCAAAATATAAATGTTATCAGTTACTTCCGTATCGTTTGTTTTGATGCCCAAAACTGTTCTAATATAGTGTTCAGGCATGACCACCATGTACAAAGCAGTGACTAAGCATATGATTGTCTCTAGCCCGAGGGTGTACTTCCAAAATGTTGGCAGAGGTTGTCCCTGCTTGTGAGGGGCAGTCTTAGTTGACATCAAAATATAAATCAAAGTGGTTACAATCGTTGAGTGGATTTGAAGTGAGTTATGGTCGGAGGAAGCGCTCGTGATGCCGCACAACAATTTCTTAATTAGTGGTACAAAATAATATATTCAGGAGCAACAACAAACTCTCTGTGCAAAATCATGTTGTACGTTGAGTTTGCATCGAATGATGCGTCGTGAGATACGCATCTCCTGAGCGAGTTTAGCGAACCATGTAATAAATTTCTTATATAGAACCACACTCCTTTCCCACCTTCAAATACTTGTGTTACATCGAAATCTTCTTTCTGTTTACGAGCTCAATTGTTAGTGAGGCGAGTCTATTATTTTCTATAGTCTACAAGCTCAGTTTCTTGAGTGTTTGTCCAGCACTCAATATGAATGTACTGTTGTCCCATAACAGTTGTTACAAAAAAATTACTCTGTTGTCTAACTAAATTAAACAAGAAGGAGGGTGCTTTATGATGTTAACCACGTAATTTCTGTTGATTATATTCCGAATCAGAATGAGGAGATAACCGTACTGAGTTTCTGACGGCAAGCTTTTTACTAGATTGAGCACTATCGAACATGTTCAATGGGACCAAAATTTATTTATTGATGTCAAATTGTTGGTTGTCGTTAGCGACGATATTTTCAGCATGTGCCAAGGGACTGTAAGTGATTTTGAAATTATCATCAAGGATGTATCGGTCTCATGCTCACTTGACTGCCATGATTTTGTTCCACTACAATATTTAGATTGCAAGTCCTAAACATCGTTTGCCAATAATCTTGAATCGTAAACGTCCTGACCTTGAAACAAATGCTAATTGTGATATGCTAAATTTTGCTATTGATATATTAATACCGAGACGAGCTCAACATTTATTAACCTCCCGTTGCTGTTGTCATCCTGGCCTCATTATTTTTTGGATTCAATTAATTGTTGTAATCTGAACAACCAATGGTTGATTTTTTTCACTCGAAATCTTTGAAAACTTTTGAGAAAGAATTCACACTACGTCATAGCAAAAAATGGTCTGCAATAATCCCGGTATGTATATTTAATATTGATGCACATGTTGATAAGGAGACATCGGGACACAGTTCGTCACGTTAATAACTGATAAACTTTTATACGTGTGTATTCCTTATCGCATGTCGCATTTCCATGTGAACAACATTCTTACCATTCTTCTTTATTTATATTAGTCATTTCTAGCTCAAGAAGAAAGGCACGCAAGGCCCACTTCACCGCCCCATCAAGCGAGCGCCGCATCATCATGAGTTCAACTCTATCAGCAGAGTTAAGAAAGAAGTACAACGTATGTGCCTTGTTAAATACTTTGATTAAATTATATTAAGGTTCGCGCTGTGCCAATCAGAAGAGGTGATGAGGTCGAAGTCCTTGTTGGAAGAAAGAAGACCGAAAAGGGAAAGGTAAAGAAGGTATACAGAAAGAAGTTCCAAATCTTCGTTGAGGGCATCCAAACCAAGAAGGTTAACGGTCAAGAAGTTGATGTAGCTCTACACCCATCCAACGTAAAAATCACCGCTTTGCACTTGGACAAGGACAGGAAAGCACTTTTAGCCCGCAAGGCCGCAGCCAGAAGAGGAGGCAAGGACGAAGGTAAAGGCAAGCACACCGAAGATAGCGTTGTTAAGGCATAAGCGATAAAAACATATACTTTTTAAAAACTGTTAAAACACCACTTAGTAAATGCTTAATTTCTTTGTCAAAGAATCATGATTGTATAATGCAGAACTATACAAAGGAGAATTAACACTTTTAGTCCCATGTCACATCCCACATTGTGTTGTTGGTTGACGTAAATTGTAACATTCATGACAGGAGTGTTTAGCTTCAGCCTCTATACTTCCAATGTGATTGGTGAATACAATGATGGGGAGTCTGTTTTTATCAAGTTGAACTCAGATAGGGACACTGGTAGCGGAAAAGTTATAAACAAACAAGATGAACGATATCTTGTGAAATATGATTGTGATGATTCAACGCACCTCGTAAATCCTAATCGTATCACAAGAGTTTATGAGCAGCCGTTTCTAATATTAATTTGCAAAACAACACATGAATACCGTCGCCTTGCGCGCTCTCAAACGAATAAAAATGATACAGTTGTGGAAATTGGGTCTTCATATGGAGTGTGCACAGACATTTTATCTCAACACTGTAAATGTGTTGTGGGGATAGATACTTCTGAACAACTAATAGAACATTCAAAAAACACATACCCCCACATTTACTTTGAAGTCTTGAATGCACTAAATGACCAAAGCAGGTTAGACACATTTTTAGAAAAAAGTAACAAAGTGTTTCTCGACATTGGAGGAAACAGACAAATACCGAGCTTAATCGACATCATAACATACTTGACAAAAACAACAAAATTCAAACCACATTTAATAGTAGTCAAAAGCGAAGAGTTAGTTAGGCATGTAAGAAGAAGTTCGTTTGTCGACAACAATGGATGGATTCAAAGTGAGTGGTGGTCAAAAGTATTAGAAGATAACCAACAACAAACACAAATCAATAAAGTAAAACTACCACTTAAATATCCGCAGAGAATGACTGCCTCTGGAGTGAACATTTGCAGATTACATAATTACACCGAAGGAGGGTGTATCAAAATAGATCGTTGTAAGGAGCATTACGACCATGAACACTGTCATCACTGTCTACAAAAGGGCCACAGAGCACTTGACTGTTTAGAAAGAAGTACATAAAATTCTATTATTGTTTTTTGTTGAAGTTTTTATTGTAATTAATGCGCGTTTCCGCAATATAGATTGTTTTTAAAATGACAAGAGGATTTGTCATATCACTGCTGATTGTTGTCGCTGCTGCAGTAATAGCGTTTCTAGTTCATGATTCTCATATTGACTACCGTATCAAGTTATATGACAGAATCATCAAACTTATGAATTGGAGGTGTGGAATGTATGGGGATGGATCAGAATTCAGCAGACAGTGTGTATCAGTGGATAGAATGAAAGTACCACCAACAGGTGCGAACGCTGTAGAAGGTATTAAATCAAGAGACATGCAAATTCCATTTAAGCTTGAAAAGGAGACGGGATGGAATGAGACAATCCGTGCACGCCTATATGAGCCCGAAAATGTAACATCCTGTAATGGAGAGAAACTGCCACTAATGTTCTATCTCCATGGCGGAGGATTTGTTTTGGCTTCTGTTGATACTGCAAACTTTGATAAACTTTGTCGCGATTTCGCTAGGATGGGGCACATGTACGTCCTCTCGATTGATTACAGATTAGCACCTGAACATCCATTCCCAAGTGCTCTGTATGATGTTTATTCTGCTTATTCTTGGGTTGACGAGAATTTAAGCAAGCCTCAAGATGAGCAAAGTGATTTTTTTAAAAATGTAAATCCCAATAAAGTTTTTGTGGCTGGAGACAGTGCCGGAGGTTCACTATCAATAGCTGCATCTATAATGGCAAGAGATGGTATCAAACACTCATCTGATTCAGAAGTTCTTCCTGCCGCCAAGCATCAACCCGCACATCAAGTTTTGATCTACCCTGTAGTTGACCACGAATCAAACAGAAATGCAAATGGAACATACATCCTAGATAAAGAGGGTATGGACTTTTTCTCAAGCTGCTATGTCCAGGACCAATCCATTCTTGATCCCGAACATCACCATCATCATTTGTACAAGCATTCCAGAGCGGACACTAGTAATTTACCAGAGGCGACAGTCATTACTGCTAAATTCGATCCCTTATATGAAGAGGGTAAACTTTATGCTGATAAAATGAAGGAGAATGGAGTAAATGTTACATACAAAGAATATGATACCGTGCATGGGTTCGTTACATTCGACTTTTTAAAAGAGTCTGTGGACGCCAAGCAGTTCATTCTTGACACTTTGAAACAAAAAGACCTTGTTGGTAGATGTTAAAATAAACAACTTCTTAGTTATCTCGAATCTTGTATTTATGCCAGGAGGAGATTGATGAAAATTTCGATGACAATGAATTTAATGAGAATAGAGACAACGAGCTTGATCAAGAGCGCTCCTAAGAAACTGAAGAAATCGATTGAATAATGTCAATATTGAGAGTCAGATAGATGGACGTGATTAATAAATTTATAAAATGAAAATTAGATGTTTATTTATATAGAGCATTCCTCCAATAATTTAATTCTTGCATCCTTGTCACCTTGTTGAGTATCCCAGGCCTCAAAGCCCATTTGTTTTTTACCAAGGTCAGTAAGATCTTCAACACTTGCTCTGTTGTTATAGTCAACTTCTTTATGTTCTTGTGGGAAATCAGGACCAGCTTCACCATTTAAGAAGTCCTTCTTTTGTTTTTTCACATACAATGCGTTCTTTTTACACAAAGGAGCGCCGCCAATATACAACACACTACTCTTTCCATTACCTTTATGTTCCCTCTCCACAGCATGGATCAGGTCAGGATGCCAGAACACCATATCACCAGGCTGGACTTCAGGTATGGAAATTAAACCTTTCAACAGCTCTGCATGATACTTTTCTAATATTTTAAATTGTCTACCTTCAAAAGCACCACAGAATGGATCGTCGGAATCAACACTTTGTTGGAATGATTTTAATAACAAATGAGCAGTGCTCTGTTTTACAAGAGGTACAACTTGAAGAGTGCCGTCGTTCTTTCCTTGCTTCGACAATGCCAACCAACCTTGATACGTGCGGAACACTGTGCATACATTGGGTGATGGAAGTTCTTCGGTGCGCACCCTCGCCACACCATTCCATGGATCGAAGGATTCCCAATTTCCATTGTAAACATCTTTGTAGAACTCAACATAACCTGGGTCAACCCACCTCTCGACGGAACCTCCATCAACATGGGGTGCAAGTCCAGAAATGTTCCCAGGTTGACGAATTCTTTGTCTATCTGCATAAGAACATTCTTTATCAGGATCAAAACTCCATTCATCGTTTGATTCGAACGACCACAAGCGATTGAGGTAGCTCCTGACCTTGGCGACATTTTCATGTTGGCGCGCTTGTATTTGTGCTTTGCCCCAGTACACTCCATATATTTGTGGCGTACTTTCTGCGAAAAAGTTCTTCTTGTCTGCATCGACATTAACCTCGTGAGTATAGTTGTTATCCTTCGTTACATAGTCTTCAGCCATCTGTGCCCATCTCTCTGCTTGTTCTTTACCAACAGTGCCACGTACAACTACGCAACCGCGTTTTTTGATTTCTTGTATTGTTGTAGTCGGAGTACTATCGATTGCCTCAAACGAGATTTCAGGTATAACTGATTTATTCTCCTGATCTGCTTTTTGAATGATGGCAACCTCTTCTTGAATACTTTGTAGCAATCTGGAATATGAAACAGAAGGATCCTCCTTTCCGGTCCATAAATCCTTTTTAACCTTGAATGCATCTTCCACTACCGATGGTGGTTCCAAATGTTCAATTCCCATCATCGTCACTCTATCAATTTATTAAATTATACTCCTCGTCATCTCCGGAGAATGTTACAAACATCAATTGGAAGAAATTTTTACAAAAAACATATATAAATTACATTTACAATAACCTTTTGACACTGTAATTAGATTTTAGAAAAAACAAGGTACAGACAGTCCTTAAGTTGATCAAGTTAATTAACAATTGTTCTGAACGGAGTGAATGTGTCAATGGGATGTCAAATAAAGTTTGTTGTTGGGTTCACATCATTTATTCAAATTCAAATTTAATGGATTGAATCTGGAAAGCACCAAATACGCCCAAATCAACATGTTGATCCTGGAACTCCAATTCCTCCAATTCCTCCTCCAATATATTCACCCTACACACTCTCTTCACCTGTCCCAAAATCAACTTGCTAACGCCCAACACCACATGGTCCACTCTTCCACCAAACGATTCGTACAATCTCACGACCACGCTCCTTCTATCATCCTCCGCTCTCTTCACAGCATCAATCACCACGCTGTGAGCGCTCAAATCAAATAAACTATCCTTTCCGTACGAATTGCCGCTTGCCGTTTTACAAATCAACGGATAGTTCAATTGATAAGCCTCCTGGATTACATTTCCAGATTGTAGATTGCCTTCGTGACTGTACAAACTATATGTGAATTCGTGATGACCCATGTCACAATTCACATCTGGTGATTTTGGTGATCTCAATAAACTAATGCTCATTTCGTTATTTAACACGCTACATCCGTGTTTACAGTCGTTCAGGATTGCTAATCCAAAATCAAATTCGCTCAAATCGAACCACATTTGACAATGTACTTCGAATTTGCTCCAATCCCAAGACGTGTTTCGATGAGTTGGTCTCTGTAGGTGACCGAATTGAGCGTCGAACGATGCCATTTGGTGCGGACTATAAATGGTGGTCGGGAATTTGGATTTCAACATGACGTGTTGTTCGTGATTCCAATCCACCAGGGTATGGAAATCGATCCTAGACGAATTGGCATGAACCTTGATGAATTGGGTGAGGCGTGAATTTTGAGTGAGTTGAATTTGTAATTTCACACATGCGCGCAATGGACCCGATTCCAAAATTTCCAATTTGACATTTGGATCGTGAATGCGAATGGGCTTGTCCACATGATAAACTTCAACGTCCCATGCATCCCAGAACAACGGAACGTCCTCGAACAATTGAAATTCGTTTCCTCCATTTTCGATCACCCATCGGTTCATTCGATAATCGAATAAATTAATGTGACCCGATTGCTGATTGATTTGCAATCGAACGAATTGATTTTTGATTTGAATGAAATCGGACGTGGACGTCAATTGGATTTGATCGGGACATAATTTTTGTGAATCAAAATCATAACCCAATTGTTGGACTTTTACGAAGGATAGTGCTTTTCCGTCGTGCGAAATTTGTGCAACGTTGTGATTCGAATCGTTCGGTAATGCGTATTCGACCACTTGGGAACGATCCCACGAACAAGTATTGATCGTCAGTACGTGATCGTGTAAATGATTCAAATCTACATTTCCATCACATGTGGATTTGATTTGATTGGTAAACGTAGAAATGTGATCTTCGCAATTCTTGGTTATCGTTCGGTAATAATCGATGGCGTCGACGTACGCCAGTCCAATGCTACTTCCAGGTAACACGTCGTGGAATTGATTCAACAACAATAATTTCCATTCCTCCGATAAATCCAAATCATCAGAACGACTCATGAGATTCAAAATTTCCACATTTCTCAATGCAACCTGACAGAATCGATTTCCGCGTTTCGTTGATGCTTGTGAAGTGTAACAACCTCTGTGCAACTCAAAGTATAATTCGCCATGCCACACCTCCAATTGATGGTCCGGTCCGCTTTGTTCTTTTTTCAAACGATCGAAAAAATCTTTTGCTGATGATAATTTTGCGATCGGTACCGAATCAATGTTTTTTTCGAATCTTGTCAATCGCTCCAACATGTCGTAGTTGGGTCCGCCTCCTCCGTCGCCGAATCCAAATAAACACAAACTAATGTTGCTGGCTCCTCTTTGCTTGAAGTTGCTCACGTTGAATAACATGTCCTTGACGTGTACTTGACTGCAGTAATTGTCCATGGGTGGGAAATGGGCCCACACGCGAGATCCATCTAATCCTTGCCAATGCATGGTCGAGTGCGGGAATTTGTTGATGTTGTTCCAACTCATTTTTTGAGTGACGAAACTGTCAATGTTTGATAATTTCATGATTTGTGGTAGTTGACCGGAGTAGCCGAAGGAATCGGGCAGCCAGAATTCTGTGCAGTATTTTCCAAATTCTTTTTTGAAGAAGCGTTGGCCGTATAGGAATTGTCTGGCCATGGATTCACCTGACGGGAGGATGCCGTCCATCTCTACCCATGATCCACCGACGGGTACGAATTGTCCCTCCTGTACTTTTTGTTTGATTTGTTCGTAGAGTTCTGGATAGAGTTGTTTGGTCCATTCGTAGAGTTGAGCTTGGCTCTGACTGAATTTGTAGTCCTTGAATTTGTTCATGATGGATAACTATTGGTGTTGACTGGTGATGAGTGATTCGAAAATACTTACTTGTGATGACCAGGACCTTGCGCACTTTCTTTTGGTTTCGTCATATGGCCACAACCAGGCTACGTCAATGTGACAATGACCTGTCGAATAGATTGTGTGTTGGGAATCTCCATTGTGTTGGTTTAAAAAGGACTTGGCAATTTTGCTTGCATCACCCCAAGTGCTACATTTTGTTGTTAATGATGTTGATTGATGGTTGACTTACCTGCGATCTCTTGTGTCGCACTTGTTTATGATTTTGTTGGCAGTTAGTAGTGCTTGAGATCCTCTGTTGCTGTCCTGTGGCAAATGAGCAGCCATGTCTGCGATTAGTTTAAAGTCCATCAATAGCTCGTATGCTTCTTCGTCGAATACTGCAATTTCGCATTTTTTGAGCTCAAAAGTACGATCTTTATCTGGTTCGCTGATCATGGTGGCACCTCCGATGCCGAAGAGTCCATTACAGGCCATCTCAATGTAGAATGAGTACTTATCGCCACCAAATGCTTTGCTAATCAAGGGGAATTCATGCCTCTTGTCTCCGCCATCACCTCCCTTGATGTGTTAATTTAATTTACAAGTGATGAGACTATACGGTTAAGCCCTGAAGTGGTACACCCTTCATGTTGAATATGAGTGCTTCGCTGCTGGAATTCCAAATTAAATGCACGCTCTTGCCTGCCCATTCATCAGGAACGGTGATGTTGAGTAGGAACCAGTGAGTGGACCAGCTTGGACCAAAGGTGCGGTTTGACCTCTCGTTGAGGGGTTTGAATAAATTAGAATTGAGGTCTGAAAATGGAATGCGAGCAAGCTCTGGAACAGAGTAGTACAAGACGTCATCAATAGGTCTTCTTTCTGGGTATACTTTGCTTTTGAAGTTGACATCTGTGTAGTAGATATCAGAGGTGAACTTCTCGAAGCGATCTAAAAGAATCTTTCTCTTGGCCTCTCCTATTGTGTTGTTGGTGAGCACGCTCATTCTTTTGATCAATTCTCATTGTCGGTTGAGTAGCTATTGATCCTTTAAAATCAGAATAATACCCATCATTAATATAAGGATAACTAGGTTTTAGGTGATCAAGTTATCAACAATAACGCAACTTTAAAGTGTGTTCAAAACAATAGAGTCGGTTGTAATGTAACTTCTTACAACAATTGACGTTGTTTACTCGTCAACAGATTCCAGCTCAATGTAGATGTTGAACTTCCAGTTCGTTGTCAAACAGTATAAAAGTTGAAAAGACGAATTCAATTTCAAACAAAATAAAACAAAACAAGATATGCCAATACTAACCGAAGACGATTTCAAAAAGTACAAGAGCAAACTAGACGAGGATGGATATGCCGTTATTAAAGGGATAGTTGACGCTGACAAATCAAAAGAATACGTATCAAGATTTTGGGACTACCTTGAGGGTCTTAGCGTTCAGAATAAAATAGATAGGAATGACCCTGCCACATGGTCAGGTCCTCATTGGCCTAGCAATCTACATGGAATATTCAAAAACTATAATGTGGGACATGCACAATTTGTTTGGGATGCCAGAGCAGAGGAGGGCATAATTTCATTTTTTCAACAATTGTGGGAGACTAAAGATCTTTTGGTTTCATTCGACGGAGCATGCATGATTCGTCCATCTTTGTGTACAAAAAAATCAAATAAATGGGCTCATACTGACCAAGCTCCGTTAATTAAAATCCCTAACGCTAATGGTAAGTTTGTAGAGGTAAGAGATTTTCCATGCGTTCAAGGTCTATTGAACTTGAGGCCATGCGGTCCGACTGACGGAGGACTTGTTGTTTACAAAGGAAGCCACAAGCAACACCAACAATACTTTATTGACAAGGGTTCAATTGAAAATAAAAATTGTAAATGGATTGACTCAACTGACAATTGGTACAAGTTTGATCCCGATTCGGAGGAAGACAATAACTTCTTATCGGGTTTCGAAAAAATAAAAGTATGTTGTGATCCAGGTGACTTTATTGTTTGGTACAGTAGAACGGTTCATTATGCAGAATCGATAGATAAGAAAAATTCATTACCGATGGCACATCGTATGTGTATTTATGTGTGCATGCTTCCAAAAAAATATGCCACTAAGAAGGACTATGAGAAAAAGAAGACTGCCCTACAGGATCTAAGAACAACAAGCCATTGGCCTTGCATCAAGATCAAAATGAACCCAAAGAATCCAAGAACGTATGGCGATGATCAAGTGTTGGATAACTTTATAATTCCTACTGAGCCACCAATTCTCAGCGATCGAATGAAGGAACTTGCAGGTGTGGACAAATCATTCAAATTTATAAAAAAGGGTCGAGAGGGTGAACCAGAAATGAAGAAGAGAAAAGTTGATTAAATTAATAAAATTTCAATGACTGCTAGCTGAACTGTGTATGATTACAATTATCAACTACACTTGTCCCAACGCATTACCATTTTATGTAAATTCTCTTCCGAATCTTGTACTGCTAAACATAGTCAGCTATCTAATACAAATGATAATCGTAGTGTTAGACCACTTATATAAAAAAAGAAAGAAATCATAGAAATTACATCTCGGACCCAAATACTTTTGTCAACAACTCCTCATCATACAAGACTATCAAAATTTTCAACGGAGAAGTTGTGTCTGCATTTTCTGTAAGTATTGAAATGGAACTTTTAGACCTGGTTACGCACAAAATTTTTGGTAAGAGAGTGCAAAAACACATTAAAGAACTGCATCATTAAAATCCAGATGACTTCATCATGACTGATGTAGAATTAGAACCATCAAGAACTGTACACACCCTCAACGAAAATGATGTTGTGTTCTTTGATAAAGATGATGAATAAATGTGATATGAGTTGGTGACGAGGAGATTAGGATTACTGAGTGGTTTTTGCCGAACATCAAATATATGTTCTTTTTATGAAATGCAATATTTTTATTTCATTTGTATTGTGATCCTTGCGGTCATGTTAACGATCTCTCGTCCTATAAATCTAGTGATGATTTCATTTTATGCTCAAAATGATGAAGAGGCTACAATAGTTTATTTTGACCGAAATCCTTCTGTGGATGAACAAAAGAATAGAACAGCACCAAGAGAAGAATGCTTTGAACACTTCATCTTATAATAAGTAGATGATACCTACAAAGACCGATAATTGACAGGTCAGCACATACTTTCTTCAATCATCCTGCAGGAATAGATAAAAAGTTGTTGACTGTTAGTCATCAGAACCAGGATACGTGTATTGGTTAATATTTGAACTGGTCGTTTAAACGGAAACTGTTAAGTATTGCTGCAAGTATCCTTGCTGTTATTAGTGATCGAAATTGTTATATTTATGATTTTTGAATTGAATTGGAAGATTGTGGTGACGAACTTGTTGTTCGAAATCTTTACAATATTATAATATCCCACAAAAAACTATCATGTTAAGCAGGAGCAGACTGCTCCCTCATATTTCGTCCTTGATGTGCAAAAGAACTTTCAAAACCAATGGGTGCAGGGCTGTTTTGTTTGACATCGATGGAGTTTTAATTAGAGGAAAAAAGAAGATTAAAGGGGCCACAGAATCTCTAATCAGATTACAAGAGGCGAGGTATTATTTGTTATCATAGGGTTTCTAACAAGCAGAATTCCTTTTGCGTTTCTCACAAACGGAGGAGGGGTCTTGGAGTCAGTTAAAACAAAGCAACTGATGGACATTTTAAACGAAGAACAAGCTAAAAAAATAGAACTATCCCCCGAGCACATGATCCTTTCACATTCGCCAATGAAGGCCCTTCTTGATAAACACCGTGGTGATAAAATTTTAATTATTGGGGACCACGACTCCGCAAAGGTTGCGCGAGAGTATGGATTCACAAATGCGGTTGGCGTGAAGGACTTTTTTCATCAAAACCCACACATACATGCAAAATCTGCAAACAAGGTGAAAATGTCAACAATCGAACAATCAGTTAAAGAGTATGAAGAGAACAACCTCACTCAACCCTTCAAAGCAGTGTTCGTGATGCACGATCCAGAGGACTTTGGTCGCGACCTACAAATATGCATGGATGTGCTTTTGAGCAGAGGATCTCCAGGATCACCATTTCATCTTGACGATCAAGAAGTTGATCTCTACATGTCAAATCCCGACTTGCTATACAGCGGAACCTACTCAACGCCTCGTTTCGGTCAAGGTCTGTTCAAACTTTGCCTGCAATCTGTGTACAAAGAAATGAATAAAAGAGATTTACGTTTAAATCAATTTGGAAAACCAGAGAAAGTCACTTATGAGTTTGCCGAAAAGAAACTTGAAAAGATTGCGTCGGAACTGGGTTATAATAAAGTTGATGTGATTTATGCTGTTGGAGACAATCCTGCGGCTGATGTCCGAGGTGCTAATAATGCAGGACATCACTACCAGTCCGTTCTTGTTAGGACAGGTGTATTCTCGAGTCCAGAGTCCAACGACCGCGCCGATCCTGCGAAACATGTTGTTCAAGATGTAAACGAGTTTGTAGACAAATTAATTAATAAAGGACTTTAACACGATATCAACCATTGGACCAATTTAACAGCAACGGAGATTTAGACATTGATTTTCTTTGACTGTATCACCACTAACAAATAATTGTTTAAGAAGATCCCGAGAAGTAATTTCCCTGAACAACACAACAACATATCAAGCCATTTCCAATAATAGAATTACTTTGACATTGTATACGGATGAAGAAGTTAGCCCTATAATTGTCTGACATAAAGTTCTACGGGATATCTAAATCTTACCATTTATGTCAGGAACTTCCGGACATGTGACATTTTTGTTAATCGAAGACCCTCAAAAACTGACACCTCTTCGAAAAAGGCTGCACACGTAACTAATTCAGTGATGCAAGTGAAAATTTAAATTTCAACATTTTAACAATTTACTACCAACACATCGCTGCCAGTCATGGACCTGAAGGTGGAAACAAAAAGAACTAATGAGGGTTCGCATCACTCTAGCGACACTGTTTCTTCCAAAGACACCAGCAGCAGTTCAAAAATACGCTTTGACAACCTAGCATTTCGTATAACCTACTTTGACGTGATCATTGTCGTCGTCGGAGTAATCTTCGCAGCCATGTGCCTTGCAGGGGGACTTATTGGATATTTCACAATAAAGAGAGACTACCTAGCTCGGGGCAAAACAGAGTTCAATTCTGCATCAGAAAATGCAGTTGCAAGCATCAATCAGAATTTGAAGTCAGTTACAAATGATTTATTAATGTTGAGAACAATGTTCGAGTTATTTGACAACCCACACCCATACAAACAGATCACTCCCTTCATCGGCTCTTTATCTTCTACAGATGTAAATGGTGATGGAGTGCTTGATTTACCCCCATATGTCGCGGCTTACTTTTACGTGCACGTTGTAGACAATGCCACCAGTTATCTGAGCCACGTTAGACAATGGGGTGATGAGTACGCCAATTTGACTTACATTACGGGTATGGCAGGGGCAGAACCAGACATTGATAGGCCATACTATTATGTGGTTGACTATTACATTCCCTTGTACCTAAAAGCTGTTGGGTTCAATTACGGATCTGATGAGTTACGTAATCGTACATTATCATACGTCTTGAGTCGAAATGAAACTTATGTATCGGATCTGATTGTTTTGTTATCAGATGCGGGTAAATACAATGGTATCATTGTGTATGTGCCTGTTAATAAAAACAACACCGTTGTTGGTGTTGCTTGTGCAAGTTTCCGCCTCACCACGTTGTTGAAATCATCTTCTGATTTGGGCCACGAACAGGGAATGGCTGTGATTGACACCACCATAGATAACACGGTGTTGACCGTCATCACAAACGGCTTTAATGATCATAAAAGTAGTGATAGTTATACTTACACGGAGGTTCAGGACTTGCTGAAGGCTTCTACTTATAGTACATCAAACCAAACTATTACTCTCTACAATAGAAAATATCAGATCATATATTTCACACGGTCCGTTCCTTATAATTATCTCAATATCATTCCACTAATTGTTTGTGCGTTTGTGTTCTTGATTGGTATTGTCCTTCTCATTCTCGTGTCCGTGTATAGAAGAGCTGTTGTTGTAAAGAAAGTTCAGGAACTCACGAGAAACAGAGTAGAGGTGCTTGAGGCTCATCGTGCCAAGTTGTCTTTGTTGTTAAAAAAATCTGTGAAGAGCGAAGCAAAGTCGAGAAGCATTATCAATTCTATACCGGATCTAGTGGTGGTGATTGATAGACTCGGTGTGATATTGCAATGTAACAACAGTTTCGATAGAACCTATACTTTTAGTGAACAAGAATGGTCCAATGGGATCCGCATACAAAGTCTATTACCGGAGTTGGATGACAAGTTTTATGAGTGCGTAAATTTCAAAGAAAGCATTCACACAAATGCTGTTACAAGGGACTACACAAAATTTGAAGTAGAAGTGAAGATCGCTTCAATGCTCGATGACCCAGGTGTCAGCGAACCACATAGTCCCATGTCAGCGACGGACATGAAGACTGCAGTCAAGATGAACAAAATTGACGGTCATAACGAAGAGGACGAGAGCTATGTTTTAATAATTAGGAAGATTGAGAGTGTAAACTAGATAATAAATTTTTAAAATAACTTCAATGTAAAATTCAAATCTAATGTTTATTCATCACCGTCCTCGATCCGATGATCGTCCTCATCGTCTTGGTGCTCATCTTCAAAGTCTCTGTACATCCCCAGAATCGTATCCATCTTGGGTTGCATACTCCAAAACTAATTCATAAATGTCCGAAGAAACCGCATCCAGGATGGAATGCTCCATGATTGCATTGTCGGTTGCACAAGGATTGTTGGACAAATTTAAAAATCTAAGATTACAAGAATCGGCATTTAAATTGTTATTAATAACCTTCAGACCAGATACACCTTCGTGAGTGATACGATTCATTGACACATCTAATCGTCGGAGGGGATGGCTTTGTTCTTGTACGACTATTGATTCAAAAATAGATTGAGTAATGTTGTCCCCAAGGTTATTGTCGGAGACATCAAGAGAAGTCAAGTTAAAATTCTTTATATCAAGGTCTGATAACTTATTACCACGAACAGATAAAGAGCGCAATTTTTTGGATTGCATTAATTCATTTACCCCTGCTTGTATCTCCGCCTTGTTTGACTTTGATCTCACCAAATCATTCAAAATTACATTCTCAAATACTGAACACATTCCAACATTTAATAAATTAATGTTTCCTGATAAATCAATCTTTTTTAAATTTCGCAAATTGTTGACGATCAATTCCAATGACTTGTCGCTCAGGTCATTATCTGCTAAAATTAAAGACTCCAAGTTCTCAGGAATGTTAGATAGGAAACCTTTTGCCTTTGCGTCCTTTATTTCACAACTAGACAAATTTAATTCGGTCAAACTGTCGCATGTGCTCAATAGTTGTAATGATGGACCAGACAACCTTTTGGAAGCTGACAAATCAAGAGAAGATAAATTAACACATGAGGATAACTTTCCAAAGCATTTACCAACGACGCTGTCATTTCCAGACAGAACAAGAGAATGAATTGGAGGCTTAGATATGAAAAACTGTTCAATATCCGCATCCTTGACCTTACACGACACCAGGGACAAATGATCTAATTTACATGCCCAACTTGAAATTTGTTTGTCGCTAAAACCTTTCTCCCATTGCACAGATTCTAATTTAACTGAGCGAAGATTATTCAATTTAGATAAAGCCTCAACATGAGGGGTCCCGAAAACGGGTTTGTTAAGATTTAAAGAAACTAAACTGGACAAATGAAAAAGATGGATAAAATCAACACAAGATGATTCCGAACCTAATTTGACATGCTTCAAATTACAACATGCCTTTGATAAAACATGAGAATAATTTTCAACATTATTTTTTTTTGTTCTTTTTTTTGTATCTTGGTTTGAATTTATTGTAGAAGGAGAGTACTCTAACAATATTAGATCCTTGGCCTGTACAATGGCACCACTTAATATCGCTTCGGATACGTCACATCCTGGACCCGCATTCTCAACATTTAAATGTTTTAATTTTGAAATGTTATTTGTGATGTTGTTGGTGATGCCCTGAGTTGACACTTCTGTGTTGTTCAAGTTCAAGTAAGTAAGGTTCTTCGTGTTGGATCCAAAGCCTAATGACAGCAAATAATCCGAGAACATCTCATTATCCGATAAGTCCACGTATGCAGTGTTTAAGAACGGGTTGATGGATTGTTTGTACATTACTATCGCCCAATAATGCTTGTATGACCTCTTCATGTTTAAACACTGATACAATTTGTGAACAGTACGCAAAGTGTCCTTCTTGAAGTAACCGAAAACTCCCTTGATTAGAACTATATCTGACGAGTCGGTCTGAAATATGCGATAAGTGAGTTGATTTAGCGGTAGAATATGGTATGATAGTATACGCAAGATTATAGCATCGCTAAGTGCTGAGAAGGGAGTATCTTGTTTCACACGTTTCACATCTTGGTCGGACTGATTTGGATTACTCCTCTTCATGTTGTTTCTGGAAATTATATTTTTGTAAAAATATATTTATTACAATCCACGCATTAACCTTCTTGCTGAAGAGCTCGGGTTGCATTGTACACCGCTTGGCTTGTTTAAAACACCATCTGGTAGAGTTGACAAAACAGTTATTCCTGCGAACTCCATCTTGCGTAATTTTTGGTCATTTGCTCCAACCTCTTGAATAGATACAAGAGCACCACCGCTGAATGAGAACACTACCTTCTTTCCGCTTGCTTGATATTCAAAAGTATCACATTTCTTGTTACCACAGGGTTGAGATCCAATGAATTTGGCATCCTTAATAGTTTGTGAGTTGAATCCGAAGGGGGGAACAAATGAGACTTCTCCAGTTAAAGATAAGTCACTGTACTCAATGCAATCTGGGGGGAATTCTCCTAAAGAATTTTAGTACCTTAACTATTGTGAAACTCACCAAACTTGCTTGAAACGTACTGCTTCTTAGTGTTTGACTGTGAAACAACTTTCTCGAATGTACGTAAACTATCCTTTGCATCAAGGGCAAATCCTTGCTTAATATCGAAATAAAAAGCACCTGACAACTCTTCGTCTCCTTCAAAAAATCCGGGAGTGTAAGTTACGTTAGATGAAAAGACTGGTGCTGGGGGCCATTTTGGAATGCTTTGTGCACTTACTACGAACACAATAGCTACGATCACTAAAAGTACGCTACGAACAGACATCAATTTGTGTGTTTTTTTCAAATGAAAAGAAATAAAAAAACGGGCCAGTTGAGTAAATCAACCCGACAACGGAGATTGTAGGAGTTGTGTGCATTCTTTTAACATGTCATGTGGTTCGTTACGTCAATTAATGTTATTCAAATGCACTGTGAAAGTTAATCTCTGTCTCAAAAAGAAAAAAATAATTTTTGTTGTCTGTTGAAGGGATGAATTTTGACACAACAGAATTAAAATCATAGTAATAAAGTTCAACTAAGTTTTGTACATTATTTAATTTATTGTTCTTCTTCCTCTTCCTCATCATCTTGTGCCGACGCATCTCCAGAATGTGTGGTCTCTTTTAGGTGAGTGTCTTCGTCGGTTTGTGCTGGTGACAGATGTCTCGCTGAAGCTATTAATTCGCCCTTCTTGACGCTGTTTGGTATAGTTTTTTTGTTTGGATTTTCAACTTTGCCTTTCATATTGTAATCTGCGGAATCAAAATATGCTTTCCTCTCCTAATGGGTTTAAAAAATACGATGAATGTAAGTAATACCTTAATTAATGTTGTTCTTTTCTTTTCGTTGACGGTCTTGCCCGCTAATCTCTCCTTTAGCTTTCTTTCTTGCTCCTCTTCAATCTCCTTGTTAGACATCGCAGTTTCGCTCATCCTCGCTGTTGTTTATTTCTCGTGAGTCAACTGGCCACTTACAATAATATTTTGGCTCAAAGTAATCCCACACAATTTCACTACAAAGACAATAACCCAAATACTACGATAGGAGCCAGTTTATATTGTGCCCTCACAATTTTTCTGATTTGATGAGGCAGATTTGTACAAAATAATTATTATGAATAACACAACAATCTAATGGATATACATTACGTAGGCGGGGTTAAATTATTTCAGTACCCGATCATAGACAACTATAGCAAACGCAGGTTCAATAAAAATCGACTGCCAATCTACAAGGTTCCGCACCGATGAAACTACTGAGAATCCGCTTTTTATTGTTTTTATATCATGCGATATTATTGGATGGTTGTAGAAGTTGCCGTAGAAGATTCAAGGGCGGAGAAATACTGCTTCAATGTTGGATGTACATTACCTTGTCCATCAAGGTTACGCAGGAAAACCAAACAACTGTTTTTGAACGACAAAGAATAGCCCACCATCCACGGGCGAGCAATGCTCCAACTAAGACCAAGACAATAATTGCGTGTTGGAAGGTCATCACAAGCACCGGAGCCGTAGAGCATTCCTGTCAGTCAACTCACAAGCGACTTTTTAATTGAGAAATCTGACAGTATCAGTATATAGTGGATTAAACAATCATAATGTCTATTTATTTTGTTAATTTTGACGAATCAGCCGTTTAGAATAATCCCAAGTAGTGCAGTGTTTGAATTAAGATATGTATTAGAAATGAATATTATGTTTTATTTTCTCTCATTCTACACTTTTGTTTGTTATAACGAACCCGAATATGATATGGTATCCCCATCCTCAATTTATTTGATACCGTCTTTTTATCTCCGTACCCTGGGAAGCTTCTTCTATAAAAAACAGAAAGTGCCATCATGATTGCAATAATTATTTCAAGCGGTGCAAAGATCATAATATACTCGGTATTAATGCTGTTGCGTGATTTCAATTCCATCAGCACAGCAAAAACTGTCAAAAGTACAAATGGAATATAAAAAATATATTCTGATGATAATTCGGAACAGCAAGACCCCACACAAGCAAGAAAGAGCAAAATAAGAAAAAGAGGAAGAAGATAAGCGATCCAATTTACCAAATAACCATCAAACTTCAAACATAAAAAGAAAATCTGGAAGCCTATTAATACATTGAAAATGCTTCCAATTACATGACTCATACCATACTCTTTAAAGTCGCCCCATCTTTCACTCAAAGACATAAGATCTGGAGGATTTTCCTTATACGACTTGCCATAAAATATGAATAGAACTATATAAGAGGGTATATACACAAGAACAGGGCAGAACGAAACAATGTACAATTTGTGAGGGAAAAATAAGCTATGCATCAAGTAGCATCCCAATGTCAAAGGTATTGAGAAAAATGAAACTAAATATAATCTTTGTAATGTTTTCACTTCGTCATTAGATATAAAAATATCTTCAATGAATCCACCTACCCGAGATATAGCTTCTATGATTTCTTTCTTTTTTTTATATAAGGGGTCGAACATTACGATTATTATTTGTATTAAATAGCTGACTATGTTTAGCAGTACAAGACCTGGAAGAGATCTTAAATAAAATGTGCGAAATGAAATAAAGTGATCCAAGTACAGTGACATGACAAACATGATAGCAAGTAAACTGAAAAGAAATAACAAATAACATGAATACGAACACCAAAAATAAAATCTTATTCTTTGTGTACCAATTGTGACGAGGTGACGAAATGGCCTCAAAAATTCGGCCCTTTGCTCTCGATTTATTCTTTTCTGGTCAGTTGGTTCCAGAATGTTGAGTGTTGTTTCTAACGATGCTGGCAGTGGTGTATTAATTTGAAGTCCCTCATTCTGTACGAGTGGGGTATTTTCGTCCATAAACTTTGCTGTTATCCAATAGAGGGCGGTCTTTGTTTGAAACCTTTTAATTCGTTAGTCCACAAATTTATAGTCAACAATAGAGATCTAGATTTTCGCCACTTATTTTGAGACAAGGGCGTTGTAATCATCACAGACATTGAACAATATTTTATATAAAGATATAGGGTGTTCTTGAGCCCAATGTTTTTGGTCATAATATTAATACATGTAGTTGTCATACACTATAGTTTATTTTAGCCTTTCAGTGTCAATTTTTACAATTCCACTTTATCGCAGTCAACCACCGCATTATTCCAGCCATTAAAAAATCAAAAAGCAAAATTACGAAAAGCTACGTTACAGAAAAAATAGCATAACTTCAGACAGTTTACCATTTTACTTTTTGAAAATGAAAAGGATGTACAAAAAGAATTAAAACCTGGCTATGCTTGTACCCGTCGTTATTACATCACACATGTAAAAAGACGGACATGAATCGGAGACTAACTTGTCCCCTACTGGTTCAAATCTGTATGTAATAAAATTTACGTTTCCCACAACTGCTGATTGATTGCCTTTGAGCGTTCTGACTCAATGGATTTCTAATCTTTCTATTCTCCGCTTCGTCCAGAACCTAGTGGTCTAAACTACAGGTATTAGCTCTATCTCCAATAACCAACAGATCTGGTCCGTGCTCCATCGAATTACATATGTTTTTTGTTTGATAATATCAGTTGCAATTACTTCTTCAGAGATGATGAAGATTACACCCTTTAAAACATCTTGATTCTCCGAACCTTGTTTCATTTTCTGAAAATTCGCGCTTTGCATGTAGTGGAGTAATGTGTAATTCCAATGACTGGTTGTAGCACGTAATTTAATACAGTATTCTGTTTGAGTCCAGTGAAATGTTCCAACTATTGGTAAGTCATAATTTACGTCATAATTTTAGCTTCTTTGTGGCGTCCATCGTTGTTTTTTTTGGAATGTCGTGAGCCATGCTATTCCGCTAGTATGTCTTGCTAGGTCCATGTTCTCCTCATTAAAAATATTTGTCAAGTACGAGGTTGTTCCATCATCTCTTCAACAATAATTACAAAAAATGGGTAAAGATGGTTTTCTAACAGCCAAAGAAGTTGGCAAAAGAATTAAAGCTAAAGGACTCCAAAAACTAAAATGGTACTGCCAAATGTGCGAGAAGCAATGCAGGGATGCGAATGGATTCAAATGTCACTGTATGGGCGAATCCCATAGGCGTCAAATGGCCGTTTTTTCGGGAAATCCTAGCAAATTCCTCGCAAACTTTTCAGCAAGATTTAAACACGATTTCTTGGACATTCTTCGCACTCAACACCCTGGGACAAAAGTAAAGGCGAACACCGTTTATCAACAATACATTGCGGATAAAAACCATGTACATATGAATGCAACTTGCTGGTCTTCACTCGCCGGATTTGTTCGCACTGTAGGGGCACAAGGAATATGTGAGGTGGAGGAGACACCCAGAGGTTGGTTCATGAAGTACATCAAGAAAGATGAAAAAGACATTGAACAAAAAGCGCAGGATAAGAAGAGGGAACAACATGATCTCACCGACATGCAGCGTCAACTAAAACTGATCGAGATACAAATGCAAGCAGCAAAAGAAATGGAGAGACAGGCAGAAAAAGAGCTTCAAGACGAGGGTAAAGATGTCAGACCCGAAGAAGCAGATGAAAATGATTTAAAACAAGATGACATACACGGAGAAGAACCGAAACCCATTACCCCATTCTCCATTGCAAACCTGAAAGTCAAGCTAGAAAAACCAACATTTGTAATAAATAACGAAAACAATGACAAACACGTTCCAACATTTACAAATAATGTGAATGACAATAAACGAAAACTTTCTAATTTGGAACAAATAAGACTAGAGGAGGAAGAAAAGAATAAAAAATACAAACAAAGTCATGAAACAGTAAAAGCGTCTTGTTGGTTGAAGCCTGACATTGTAGTTAAAGTGTTGAATAAAACATTATCCGACGGACAGTACTATAAGCATAAGGGCGTGGTGCGCAACATTGAAGGTTCCGCAGCAGAAGTTGAAATGTTAGATTCTGGTGACGTACTGAAGATTGATCAAGATTATCTGGAGACGGTGATACCACAAATAGGAGGTGAAGTTCGTGTGCTAAAGGGGGAGTATCGTGGTTACAGGGCCATCTTGGAAAGTGTCAATATTGATAAATGTTATGCAACTCTACAAATATGCAAAATAAATAAGAGCATTAAAATGGAGTACGAAGATTTTAGCAAAATACATCCAAATAAAAATTGATCTTCCACATGTACTGGTTCGTAAATACTTGTCGTTGTTTGCACAATTTTATAGAGTTAGTTGACCGAATATGATCTTGATTAATTTACTCAAGGGTTTGACAAAAACAGTGACAGGTTGGTACAAACATGAAGGGAAAGAATCTGAAGATTATAAGACAATTGATTAAAGAAAAAATAAATAAGGGCGAAGGTGGTACGGAGGATGAGGAGTACAAACAATTGAGGGAGAGAATTAATCGTACAGAAAAATACGTAGAAAAGTCGGTGAGAATCACAAGAACTTTTTCGACGAAAAGCGAAGGTACAAGCAAACACCAAAACGAGGTTGGTGAGTTTTTCTCGGGGGCAGGTATGGAAGAGGAGCACTCTACAGAGTACAGCGAGGCACTCATCAAAGTCGGAGAGGCATTAAAATCTCTTTCGACCATACAACATTCCATGCTTATTAACATCATTGATAAGTTCGTGCAACCCACGACATTGTTCCAAACAGAGTTTGAGGAGGGAACCAGACTGCACAACCGATATAACAACAAGAGGCTCGAGGCTAACGCTCAAACAGCAACAGTGGAGTCACTTAAGAAAAAGAAGGAAACGAGCAACGATCCAAAAATGCCAGAAAAAATTGCAGCAGAAGAGGCTAAGCTTGAAAAACTAATTGAAGAAAGAGATGATCTCTACGCCGAGACATACCAAGGTAGTATAGAGCAAATTGCACGAAGAGATACTAAACATCTTAATGACGTTTGTAATCTTTTGTACTCGTTCCACCACTTCTTCGCCGAAGGTTACACTCTTACCCATGACCTTCTGCCATACATTGATAAACTTAAGGAGAAGAGCAAGTCAAAAGCAGACGCAACCATCAACAGCCCACAATCAAAACCAAACAGTCCCACTTCATTCAAATCCTCACCAGCAAACACTCCAGTAACAACCTCTCCCGCAAAAAAGGACTCTCCTAGACTCGCCTCTTCAGCACAAAACTCTCCAAGAAATAATCCAGCACCATCAGACAACCACATTACTGTTCAAGCACTTTATGATTACGACGCCCAAGAAAAGACCGAAATATCGTTCAAAGAGGGAGACAAGATCATTGTTCATAATTCAGAAGGAGATTGGTGGTTAGGATGTAACACGAAAACAAAAAATGCAATTGGATACTTCCCGAAGAATTTCGTGGAGGCAGGAGGAATGAACGTGACGAAAGTACCAGGTGCAGAAAAGGTTATGGAGGCACTTTATACATTCCAAGGAGACGGACAGGATGAACTTGGATTCGAAGAAGGTGATCTACTTACCGTCGAAGAAGAATTGGAAGGAGGGTGGCTGAAAGGATTAAATAAAAGAACTGGTAAGAGAGGACTTTTCCCATCAAATTATGTCAAATCAAAATAAAAATGTATTTTTACAATCGGACATTTTTCTTTTTTTTATTGGGTATTACAACTGCATCTGTAGTGATCAAAAAATCTTTGGTAGGAAGCACATTGAACCTTTTGGAAGCGCTATCGTAGCGTAAATAAATCTCGATACCGTCTGCGGTCAAAGTCGGAGGTCCCTCTCCAAACAGCTTTATCAAAGTATTATTTTCTGTATTCACATACAAGCCTTTGAATTTGGAATTCTTATCGTTAGTAAGGAGGACAATATAATGTTCTCCGCCCTTGTGATCCCTTAGAACATCAAGCAATGTACTTTTTTGTAGATCATCAGCTTTGCTTTGTAAGCAAACATGTTGAATTGCGTTTCTAATTAATTGTTTGTTACTACGTCCGCTGAACTTTACGCTGTTCTGCTTTTGTTTCAGCTTTCTTTCTGACTC
This sequence comes from Acrasis kona, assembly GCA_026419775.2. NCBI lineage: Eukaryota > Heterolobosea > Eutetramitea > Acrasida > Acrasidae > Acrasis > Acrasis kona. The sequence continues at coordinate 27,356 of JAOPGA020001250.1, read as the reverse complement.
TTCAATCTCCTTTTGTCTGCGAAGCTGTTCTAATTTTTGAATCCTCTTCTCTTGTTCTCTTCTGTTCTCTAAGGTACTATCCAAATCTTCATTTGGAGCAAATTCTAGAATGGTTGGGGTATGGTCCTCGATGGTTGCTGCATCTTCTTGATCTGAATCAGAGTCATAATCTTGAGTTATATACGTATTAGCTTTAGCTGCATTAACGTCTGCCACTGGTTCAGCGTGAGTTGGAGCAATCTGGGTAGCTTTTGGTTGAGGAAAGTCTAGCGCTTGTATTTGGGGAGTAGCATGTGCAACAAGTTTAGTGGGCTGTTTAGAAGCTGTGTTTCTTTCGACATAATGACGAACTGCCTGCTCCTCTATTCTTTCCCTTTCAATTTCAAATTCATGTCGAAGTTGTTGGATTTCACCACGAAGTGACTTTTTCTCCTCCTCGAATTCGTTTTGTTTTGTTTGTATGAGTTCTTTCAAATTTTGATTTTCTTCTAAAAGAATGTTGGAATCGTTTTTGTACTTTTCTTCTAATTCAGCCTTCTCGAGAATCAATTGTTCTATGTCTTTTTCTAACTTTTTGTTGTTTTCTTCTAGAGCTCTACTTTTGTCTTCTGCCTCATTATATAATTGTAAATAATGCAATTTGATCTCCTCTTCTTCCAACTCTTCATCGTCAATATTGTCTTGTTCAAGAGCTTTTGTATTGTTGGTTATATCTGGTTCTATATACTCTGATTTCTTATCGCCTGTGTCTGGTCTTTCTACAGCTGTATGGTTGGTTACTCCCATATGATGAAGTGGGGGAGTTTGGGGTCTCGCTTGTGGCACATCTATAACATCCAAGTCAACTTTATCATCTTTTATTACAACAATATCTTCATCTTCACTGCATACATCCTCTGGTTCCTCTACAGTATAAGACACTTCTTCATCTGTCAAACTTTGACTAGCTGCTATTTGTATAGATCGTCTTATTTTGTCGACACTCATTAATGTTTTGTTTACATCGACAGAGTGTGTGACGGCAATATTTTCGGTTGGCATCTCAACTGACTCTTTTACAGGATTCGGTTCCTCCTGCTCGTCCTCATCATAAACGAGAACATTAAAGAGATCGCATAGAAATATTACAAAATTAGATCGTAACGAAGGTAGCTGTATATCGGAGATATCTATAGGAGAAAAGCTCATATGCACCCCAATACTTTCACAGTATTCATTTATGATAACCCAGTTATGCAAGCGGTCTTGCCCATCCATATAGCTCTTTTCCCTTGCTTTTTTGTACAATACCACAGTTTCTGGTTTGTAGGATGTAATAGCTTTAATCACAGCAACACCATCACATAAGTTTCTCCAATATGTGTATTTTGTGGGCTGCTTGTTTGAGTATTTTGAGTGAGCTTCCGATACCTTGTTTAGCCAAACAATCATGCCCTTTTCGAGTAAGTCGATGCTTTGAATACTAACGCCGCTGTTTATGTCAACGTCGTCTTCAAGATTGTGCGCTAAATTTATAGCTGACACTGCCTCTACTACATCTGATACAGACAGCGAAGATTTTAAGTAGCGCTCCATTAAGCTCTCAATTAGTTCTTCATGAACACTCTAAATGTTAAGAATGTAAATGATAATCATTAACTAACCATAATCATAGGATCACTCTTCACAACATCATGCTCTGTCACTGTCTTCATAGTATCAGATCTTATTGGTACAATGTCCCTATTTTTAAGCCATAGTAGTAGAATCTTCGCTGATGTTTCTCGGTTTTGTTTATCAGATGATATGTAATTCTAATGCGTTAGGATACGGTAACCGACTAACTTACTGTGACGCTCCTAGGGCTTTCCTGCAATACGATTTCAGATAAAAGTAAGTAAATGGTTGCCGATGAAAGAAGCTCTGTTAATTCCTGAACTGCTCCAAAATTATCATAGATGTGACATGACGATTGAAATACGGTTATATCCTGCCGTAGTTTTTTTAATAACTGGAGAGAATAATGCTTGTATCTGTTTCTAATGTTTTGAGACCGATGGTCTAAATTTCGTTCTGGTTCGTTTATGTGGTCTGATATAATCTGCAAACACCATCTTATATTTGCGTAGAACTTCGATAGAGACTCAGACATTTAATGCGCAGGTCAACTTTACAAAACACACAAAATGAACAAAACATAGAAGTGAAGAAGAATTTATGTCAAATCGGTTGTTCCAACCTTATCCTTGATCTTCAGGAGTATTTGAGTCTTCCAATTGTCTAGTCTCTTTATGTTGTCATATTCTTTAATGGCCATTTGGAAAGCTTTTACATTCTTGCCCTCAATTGCAATGATTAACTTATCCACCAGTTTACATTCATATGAGTCTTCAAACATTACATCCTCTTCTTTGTATGATTCAAACTTCTCTTTAAACTCCGGTAGGTCCTCATCAGCATTGTCCATTTTGCAGAGACCGCACAGTCCTGCCTTAAAGAAAGAATCTTTTGCTCCATACTTAAGCAATTTGTCATCAAGTGCATTTCTGGCAGATTGTTCAAAACTTCCAAGAGCTTTCTCGTAATTTCCGACCATCGCATTTATGTGGGCTGCCTTTTGCATGCAAGTGTTAGATGCTGATTTCATGTTCTCACTATCATACAAGTGCTCTGCTCTTTCATAATGTTGGATGGCCTTCTCCAAGTTGCCCTCCTCTGATCCTTCGTCTTCGTATAATTCGGCCAACTGCTGCTCTATCTTTCCAACTTTGTCCAGTTTACCCATGTCTGAGAACTCATTTATTGCGCACTCTAAGCTTGTAATTGTATCTTTTTTAGAAACTTTAAGATAATTTTGTGCAGCATCCAAGTAGGATTGAGCAGCGTCAAACCTGCTTTCTAGCTTCAAATGGCACAATACGGTCTTGTGTAGAGTGTCACCTGCCTCCTTCCCTAAGCAGAATTAAACCAAAACTTCATAAAAAAGTTCATACAGTTTTTGTTCATCTTATAAATGTTGATAGCTTTTTGATAGTACTCCAGGGCTTTTTCATACTTGTTACCAAACACCCCCCAACTCTTAAGTTCTTTTTCGGCTTTGAGTACCAACTCATCACCTTCTTGGGAGGAGCGTGTTGAGGCCATTTTAAAAGAACGAATAGAAGTACAGTCAACTAGTATTTCGTAACCGGAATGTTCTTTATTATACACGTGTCTCTATTAGATACTACCATACTTTTGCCATTCTCCTTAATATCACCCTATCTTCAATAGCTTTCCTCCTCTCCTCCTCCTTCTTCAGTTTTAATTTCTTCTTTTCCTCTTGCTTCTTTTGTTCTCTTTTCGTGAACTCCTCAACATTTTTATCCCACTTTTTTTTGTTTTCAAACATCTGTTCTATTTTCGACCTCCATAAATCTTGCTTCATGTTCCATTCCTCTCTTTCTTTGTCTTGCTGTTCCACGAACTTGTTATGCTCTTGTATCATCAAATCATAATATTTTAGTGGGTCTCTACAATTTGTGTATTGATATTCCGAACTTTTCTTTAACGGACTTCCTACTAAAATCCTCATATCCCGTAGTGATGGTAAATGTTCAACCAGTTTACAACTAATCTATTTTTATCGTCAGTATCAACTCTGATACGTTCCCAGATGAACCGCACGTATGTAAATATTATTTTATTTATACATTTATCCACTCTCCTTTAAGAACTTATGCCAAACTGAATAGCCAGAAGCATTTAGGTGGACGTGGTCAAAGTACAAGTTTTGATTTAATTCTTCGTAATCGGCTCCTTGAGCGAATGAGGCACTCATATCTATAAACTCAGTGAAGCTCTGGAAATTAACTTGTAACATCTCTTGAACTTGTTTGTTCAGGCTGCAAACTTTTTTCATAATGTTGTTGTCCTTCTTCGGATTAGTCACACTTCTTGGAAGGACCGCATATACTTTTATTTTTGCATTCGGAACGGCATTATGAATGTGTTCTATAATTAATTTGATGGCTTCTGTGATAGCGACAGGATTGTCCTTCTCGATGTTATTAGTACCAATCATAAGGGACACCTTGCTTGGTCTAATATTATCAAAGAGTCCATTTTGTAGCCTCCACAATACATTGCTGGTTTTGTCTCCACCAACCCCTGCATTCAATACTTTTTTGCCAAATGTGTAGTCTAACCATAAGGACTCTTGTTCAAAATATTTAAAGTTCTCTGTTATACTATCTCCAACAAACACCTCATCAAAGTCTCCCATCTGCTCAATTTCTTTCAAGTGATTTGCATGAGTTTTCTCTGTTCTCTCTCTTGTAGATGCCACACAGCAATTGTTCATTTCAGATTTGATTGTTTTCTTCACCAGTTCGTTTAAAACGAACTTTGGTTGTATTCCATGGTATTAAAACCTCAGGATCCCCGAACTTCCGGTAGCAACACTCACTACAAGTCAACAACACAAAACACAATTAAAAACAACCAATCACATTAAAATCTATTTTAATTCAAATATCTTTTGAGGTCTGGCATTTCGCTAATAGGTTTCCAGTCGCTCAAATCACCACCGAAAACGTACGAAGAGTCATTCAACTCCATGGTCTTGAATTTACTGGCCAATTGAGCAAATGTAATGGGACCCTCTTGAGCCAAAGCACTGTTCAAGTAGAACCAGTCGCAATCATATTTGGGTGGAACGACGACCGTTGCTGATGGTTTCACAAATGATGTGGTTGTTTGTTGGGTTGGTAGTGGCTTAAGACTGACTGGCGCATAATCAGTGGCTGTCCTTGTAACGGCAACCGTTTCTACAGAGTATTCTTGAAGTCTGTTGAAGGAGGATGTTAGTTTGGATGAGTAGTTCAAAAGTGCATTAATGGTCTTTTGTGCAACTGGTCCAAACACAATGGGTTGCTCCTGTATAATTTCAGTGAACTTCTCCATGGACTGTGTTTGTATCAAATCTAATTCGTCCTTGTGTTGGTTCATCTTTGTCTTGTTGTTGGGTAGCTTCATGGGGTCCTTGTTTGGCTTCTCCATCAACTTTTTTACTTTTGTCTTGTAGTAGTCGTACTCTTGTAGCTTTGTCGCTCTCTGTTTGCACAATTGCCTGCATGGTTCAAACTTGGCAATGAAATCGTTCAATGGGATGACAACTGTGTCTGTGATTTGATCTTGGAAGGGCCTTACTGCGCTAACTTCACAATCTGTGGCAACCTCCATGACTTTATCGGATAGTTGTCTATTATATTGGTCATCGGAGTTCTTATATAGATCGCTCATGTCCTCTGCAAGGAAAGTCATTGTTGTGGACATGGAGTGGAAGTTTTCTATAAACTGTTGAACATGCTTGTTGTAGTTCGTGGCAGCCGTTGCGATTGTCTCAAACTTTCTTGCGAGCACTTCGTAATCCTCGTCAATGGTACGCTCAGCCTTGCCGAACTTGACGTTGATACTATCTTTTGTTCTATGTACGAATGACTTGAACTTCGACATGTTTTTGTTTTTTTGTGAGGGAGACTTTAAAATTATTTTTAACAACTCCCGAGTTTTCACTTTTTATGGTGCGGACCTCAACTGGAAGGCAAGTTGGAGTTTGTAACCGTGGAGATGTGCTTCCTACAGCAAAGTGGTGTACTTTTGTGAAGAATTCATAAGCTATCATTGAGAAGATTCAAAAGAGTTGATTGTTTATGAAATTAAAAAGTTTATTGCGCCTTGCTGTTATGCTCGTCAATGTCTAGAGCTTCCCATGGGTAAACCAACCAAACATCGTCTACTTCGGCTCCAACCAAATAATGATCTACATTGACGTGGTCCTTTTCCGCTTTTTCGTTGTCCCAATGATTTCCTTTGTGCTTGTTTTTCAATTTGTTATACAATACAAATGCTCCAACTTTCTTTGGTTTAGACTCCAAAACCTTCTCAACGCAGGTGTATAGAGTGGACCTTGTATCGTCTACTTCATCAACAATGAGCACATTCTTTCCTTCAATGTCATCATTAGAGCACCACTGCTTGATCAATACGCTGTCGCCCATTTTATCGGTAATATCATCATAAAGCTCTAATGAAACTGATTTGATTGGTACTTTAAGGAAGGTTCTCAATATTCTTGCTAAAAATGTTAGATATTATGTATTTTAATTGTACCTGGAATGTATCCACCACCTCCAATCGCCAATATCACGTCTGGTGTAAAGTCTGAACTTAAAATTTTATTTGCAGACTCGGCACACAACTTGTGAATTTGATTGTATGTGATGTATTGCTTGCTCATGTTGATTATTCGCAATCATCCGCATGGTTGTCCAACGAACAAACAAGGTGAGGAGATGTTTATTACGATTAATAATTGAAATTTTTTATCGTTGATGATTAAACAAATCCACTAATTAAGATTTTGATAAACAGATGTACAACATACGCAGAAAGGATAGATGTATATAGATACCAAATGCGATTGGAAGTTTAAATATAATAGTTTTGACGAAACCATGAAAGTAAAAAAGAATTTTTATAGTGCAGTACACCAAGCTGGACTTGTTCACTGCGACATTATATAACCTTCGATAGCGATCTAACTGCCCTAATTGATTTCTAGTTAGACTATGAGTCGCTTGGAATTATAATACTGTACAAGTCTGGCCTTCTGAGGATGGGTGATAGTTCTCCACAAAAAATAGACATAGCTGAAGTAATTGTCAAGTTGCCCCAATCTGTAAAGTTAGTTGTGGAGGGACTTATGAGTGTTCAATAAAGGTATTAAGTTATAGTTGTTCAAGTCTTCTGTTTTTTGAAAGAACTAAACTGATGTTTTATTATTAATCACTTCTTTAATTATATCCCACTAGAATAGTCGCGGTTGATGATTTTGATGGTTCCTCTGGGAAAATGCCTTTAATGTGCAGGGGCTTAGTGATCTAACTCTTATAGTTAGATAGATAAATTTAATATAGCATAAAGCTTTATGTATAAACAATGTATTTCGATTCTTCAATAGTTTTTAGACCTTATCATGTTGGCACTGCGACAGTTGAGTGACACACGTCAATTTCCTAATAAGGTCCATGGTCCAGTATACAATTTGTAAGTTCTTTATTTTCATTGGCAAAAAAAATGATCAATCAGTTTTAAAAAGATTGGATTTAGAACATAGTAAATATACAAACAAAAAACAACAACCATGCCTGAAGAAAAACACGTTGATGGAAAATTACTTGAAGAGATCCAACACGGTGCAAACTTGAAGCATACCGATGCTCCCTCTGTCGACCCCGCATTAGCGCAGGCCAAGATACAATTTGAACTAAAGAAGCAACACGCCCTCAACCACGTTGACGCACCAGAGGGTGGATTGTCTCCAGTCGTTAAACAAGCATTCATTGAGGACCAAAAAGAGAAGTAAATTATGTACATTTGAAACTACATTTGTATTCGTTATTTTTTATAATTCTTTCCAAACTCCACATTCATCTAACGCAGACTATTTCAATTGACACAAACTACATTAGTCTGGCACCGAAGAAAATGTGGTTATGATTTTCATTAAACCATTTAGGGGGCATGGCACTATACCAATGTTTCTTAATTACTGGTATTGCTGACCAAACTTCAGAGCTATCCACGTACCATATCAGATGACCAAGTCATTTACCGTTTACTCAAGTAGCAGAGGACAGTATCAGCCATTGTTTACCTATTATCCATACAGGTATTATGGGTATTACATACCGATACTATCGGCCAGTGGTCAGTACTGTTCTAGTAGTATAAATTGTAACAGAATCGAATCAACCCAAAGTTTCTTGCTGAGCATATCGAACAACTCTATTTGAGAACTGGTTAGATGGAAGAAGCCAGTGATTGTTTCAATCAAAACCAATTGTTGACCACAAATATAATGATGCATTCATAGAAAATTCTAAATTTCAATTCGACACTCAAATACTACTTTGACATACAATACTGAAAAATTATTTTTAATCTGAACAATTACAAATCTTCCAAAACTTGACCGCATCTTGTTCAATAACCCTCAAGGCGTCCACACTTGCTTCTCTTCTTGCATTCTTCTTGTTATGACCACTTCCAAATCCAACACCTCTTCCATGCACAATAAATTTTGCAGATTTAATTTCCTCGTTTGAATCATACTCAAAGGAGTTGAATCTGCATTTCTCGTCTTGACACATGATCATTAATTTGGTTACCGGGTGATGCATAAATGTTTCAGGTCTCAATTTGAATCGAATCAAATCAACCCATTCCAGAAATGCATTTGCTACAGCATTCAAATCTCCACCAGAATCAATGAAAACAGCACCGGCAATAGCCTCAAATACATCGCCCAAGATTTTAGGACCTTCCTCACTTGGACCTAATGGATACCACTCAGGATCATCAAATGCATCAGAATGGTTGATTTTAAATTTATTAATCTTATCAAGATGTGAATGTGGTCCAATGTATTTCACAAATTGGAACCGAATGCACAGAATTGAAAATGTATAATTACAAGTAGCAGTAGAACGTAGATTGGTCAAGATACCCGGAGTGGAATCTTGAGCAATACTTTTTATTAATAAAACAGTGGCAATAAAATCAAGAATGGCGTCACCAATAAATTCCAATCTTTCAAAAATCAAATTTCCAGGCATCAATGCACTCTTCAATAATTCATAGTTTTTAAACTTATATCTACCCTTCAAACAAGTTTTACAAAAATCATCATCAACATTCAAAATTTCATCCGTTTGATGAAATTCCCACATGGATACATGGTCCAGAACATGACCATTATTTTGTATCAGTTCTAAATTTATATCAGATTGCATGTGAATGTAATGAATAAATTCACAACAAGAACGCAAGCCACCAACCACATAAATGGCACCCATAATAGCTTCTACAACATCTGCTACATTTTTTTCGTACAGAATCAAATGATCAAATGTACTACAAGTAGATTTGTGTTCTTCTTGGCCCATTATAACAGAAATGCAACTAGGAGATGATGCCAGATAAGGAGGAGAGTAGTTCATCTGAGAAGCATTATCAGCAAGTATGTATTGATGCAAATTCACATCAAGTGCTAAATTTGCAAAGTGGTGATTAGAAACTAAATTACTCTTTTGTTGTGTCATTTTACCCTGCGACAATAAATGATTGTTATTGTAGAGCGACCAACATGTGATTAATTTGAACAAATCATCACCAAGAAATTCTAACACTTGATAGTTTTGGGACAAATGTGATGATTTGCTTGTCAGTGCTGTAAAAATGAGACCAGTAAATATTTTATTGTTTTGTGAATTGTAAATGCACAATTCATTTTGTAGAACGCTTGATAATTCTGATGCAATCAAATTCATCTCTAAACTCCACATATAACAAGGCATCATGACCATGCTTCTGAACAAATGGGCGATCGGATAAAAGATTACAAATTGTGAACAAACATGTTGAGGTAAAATCTCCCTGACTGGCTCTGAGAGGTTAGCGTTAAGACCATTAATGCTTTTTCGAATAGGATGGGCATCAAGGATAATTTGAGCGTGTGGCTTCGTCTCCAACCCGTGCTTCTTTTGAAAGTATTGTTTGAATGTGGGCGAATTTTCGTAATGATGTATTTTGGAATCTTCGTTCAAGTCTGGTCTGGCGCCTTCTATGAGATAAATATTTTTGGAGAGGGAGCCGTAAAGTTTTGGGTCTTGTCCATAACGTGGGATGGCAATGTGTTGGTTGACTGGTTCAATTTGTTCAAGGAGGGTCACATCTTTGATCCCAAGAGTAGTCGGGTTAGAGATGTTTGATTTGAAATCCAATCTATTTAGATTGTACATGTCAACAAGCATTAACACAGAATCAAAATCAATATTTGTTTTACACTCATTGAGCGGTACATATAAATAATGTTTATTAGAGATGTTGGGATTGATAATGTCTTGGATGGGTATGTTTACATTCAAACAAATGGAAAGTAGCATCTTGTGACACATTTCTAGCTGATGATATTGAATGTTGCTAAAAGTCAATTTAGAGCCAACTCTGATCGATTCCATTGTGGCTGATTTGTTTTTTGCGTTTAAAAGTACCATTGGTTGTAGATCATCCAGCGGAAGTTGTTGATGTGTTAAGAAACCCACTCTTGTTGGATCGTGTGTGTCGGTTGATGTGATGAAGTGGAGGTAAAGTCCCTCATTGATAGCTTGTTCTCTGAACTCTTCATGCGTACAATAAAGTATACTTGGTTTGTTTCTTGTTGATTTGTTGATTTGAGGTGGTTTCGGAGTTGATGCCGTTGGCGTGGGTTGTGTGTTTGTGCGTTGTGGATTAGTTGACCACTTGAGATCAGGTTTGTTGTCTCTATCTACCATGACAATTATTCTTGAATTGAACTCCTTCAGTTTTGAAAGTGTTCTCGTGTAGCTTATTCGGTCAGAGAAAATCAAAGCATCACACAATGGTAGCAAATCAGAATTAAAAATGTCAGTGCTGAAAACAACATTGCACTTTTGATCTTTAAATTCTTGAACAACTTGTTGTAATGGTATTTTATTTAAAGTTTCTTTGCTCTTTGCACTTGACACACAGTGACATGTCAGTTCAGGGTGTGTTTCTTGAGTGGCTGTATAATGCTTTTGTACAAGGATTGGAGTTTGTGCTACGAACATTACTCTAGGATTCAATGTAGTCATGGATGAGAAGATTTTATAAAGTACATGTGAAACGTCTCCCGAAGCGCCAAATGAATAAATGAAGCACTCAATGTCATCTAGTTTGTTCAGGACTACGCTCTTATCAAAGTCTGTAACTGAAATTTGTTGCTGCTGCTCAATGATTTCTTCGCATAACATGTTACTTTTCCATCTTGAGACATCGACTGAAGCAGGTATTGCGGCGAGACCCACTATTCTTGGTTGCTGATCTTTACTCAGACTTGCAATATTAGCGAGTATCCTGTTGTATGGGTGGTTCCCCACACAATTATTAGATTCGTCTATAATGACTGCTTTGATTTTTTCGATAGGAATTAATCCTTTAGACAGTGCTTCTTGAAAAAGTGGGGCTATGGTCAGTAGTATATCATTGTTGTTGATTTGTTCGACCCATGATTCCAAACTGCTTTTCATTGCGAATTTGATTTTCTTCAACATTGGGGCGTACATGGTCTTTACAACATCTACTTTAGCTTCACTTCCAGTATATACACTTATGCAGTGGTTATTCGCGTGCTCCATTATAGAATCAGCGTAATTTAGAACTTTTTCCTTGCTTGTGGATAGTATGAACAACTTTTTGTGCGATTCGTTTGGAGTATTTTGATGAATGTATGACGTCAAGTAATTCTTCCTCGTGTAGATGTCACCAATGATGATAATGTTCTTGTCATGAACAGATGAGTCCCATGACATCGTTGACTAATCTTTTTCATTCCGTTTACAACAATCATCTGTTTATTCCCGCGGTTTGTAAGGTATCGACCTGGATTTTGTGCACTCATGCTAACTATAGACTGATGCCAGCACCAAGAAGTGGTGAATACACTCGAGAATCTAGTTATTTGGATAAACATAACACCCTTCAGTACAATTCAGAGATTGAAGGATACCTCGAAAAACTCAAAAATAAACGAAGAGAAGCGAAAGAGAATTTGAAATTTAGTACAGCTTTGAAAGAAGAAAATGCAGTTTATTTAAAGTCATTTATACCAAAAAAAATTAAAAGCAATCCATATGAAAAACCAACTGGTCCCAACAAGAACCGTTCGTGTTCCGTACCGCCAATATCAAGTGAAATAGAATTATCCAATGCAATTGAAGGTTCACTAGAAACAGAGCAAGAACAAAGCTCACAAACCTTAGACGCTTCTGCGTAAGTAGAAAAATTTTCTAATTATAACACAAAATAGAACTCAGCCTAACAAAAGCTCTAATTCAATTTTCATGTATTCAAACAACGATCTTTTAATAACAAGGCCTAGAGCTTGTAGTTCCCTTTCCTTACCTTGGGATAGAAGGTACGATGATCATAACTATCAAATTTCAAAGTCGCCAATCAAAAAAGCTTCTTTACTAACTGTACAGCCACCATCATTTCTAAATAGAGATAGTCCATTCTACCTTACCAGAGAACTGGAATGCAAAGAGAAGAGAGACAGCATTAAAAAGCGAGTAGGTGATGAAAGAGGCTGGCTTCCTTCATCACCCACAAAGGCTAAACAAAAGTTACAATCGAATTTATATTTGCACGAGCAGGATGAAATCTTTATCGATCAAAGTAAAATTGCGAAGAATTTAGAGACTTTGAAAAATAAGACAAAAAAGATGAAATTCACAAAAACTACAACACAGCCCGTTGTTCAGTATGAATAGTTAATTGTGATTGTCTAGAATCCCACATCTTGAGCGGCAATCTTCTTCGTTTTAAAATAGGCGCCTTATTGGATGCGCCACAAGTCTGTATAGTAATTAAATAAACAATAAATACCTACATCCTTATTATTTAGACACAAATAAAATTACATTCAAACTTATATATCACTATCATTGTTGGCATGTGAAGTTGTAATGATTCAACATCCGTTGGTCTCTTAATGTTGGTGATATCACTCATCAAAGTGCTATTAAAATTATGGTGCAAACAATCACGTTAAAAATATGCACTTAAACTACGGCCATGAGCGCCTATCCGAAGTGCTAAAACACGGGTAGTGGTCCTCAAACCTCTTAACTATGAATACAAATTTGAAGCACAAACAACAAACACAAAGAATAGAATTCAATGAGACAAAGTAATAAGAAATGAAACAAATTTTTAACTTAACTTGGCAGAGTATAAAATCTATAAGCGCCCGACCCAACGCTGAAAGTTTGGGTTGTGATGCTCAAGCACTTTAACTTTGAGATACTAACATAATTAATTCCAAGCAATTCCATGGAAACATTTGTCATCTTGTGTTTGTGTTGTTGGGGTGGAAGTCATGCATGATAAAGGTAGTAGCCATTCTTTATACCAAGAATTAAATCATCTATTCGCGGTGCAGGCAACTGCTTTCTTGTGTACATTTTTCTCTTGTTAGTATTGTTTGTGATAGAGAACGCAAACATGCTATTAAACTTCTCTGCAAAACACGGCACCTTATTACAGTCTTGGATTTGGATCTTTGTACAGAACTGGTGGGCATTCACTCCGGATGATTTTTGATACGATATGTGAGTAAAAAACATAATTCAATCAACCCATAGATTATTGTTCAATAAATTTATTAAACAAGTCTATCACTGCGTCATTAGCCTCCCTGTGAGCCTTGCCAATCTCTTCATTAGCCTTGCTGTAAGCCTTGCCAATCATTTCATTAGTCTTTTCTTGGTTTTCACCAACCTTCTTTAGGCTTTCTTTAAAGGCCTCTAAAATTTGATCTTGATTGGGCCTGCCCTGTTTCTCCATGTCTACATCTGTTAGTAACATTTTTTAACTATATTCCTACCTTGGTTGTAGGCGCCATGTTGGACAACCTCCGTATAAGTTCTGTTAAGTGAGAGTAGGGGGAGAACTTGTCTGGCTGTTCGAGGGATTGTCTCTCCGAAATCAGCTAATGCGTGGGTAAAATTTTTTAAAAAATCAGCATAACGGGATAGGTGTTGATAAAAGTCAGTATTTTGAGGGTTTTTTATATTTACTATCAGCACACATTGGTTGGGTAATTCTGACGAAATCACAATCAAGGTGGGTGGGTGGGTTTGACACATAAGCTGATTCCTGCACTTTCCCAACTTGTTAACACATCTTCGAGTTTTTATTTATTGTGCAGAAGTCATGTGTAATCAATAGGGCTCCTATCGAAAGCATTCGAAAGCCTTTCGGAATACTTTCACTATTTTGACCAAAAATAATTTTCATTGAAAGACAACCTTGTTGAAACGAAAGTGAAAGAAAGAACCATTGAAAGAAAATTGAAACTTATTGAAAGTAAATGATGACAGAAAGAGGACCCCTCGAAGAGGCAAGCGGACTAGTATTTTAGGGAAGAAACCTGTGACTCTTGGAGATGGTTTCGCCTCACATGGGAGAAGTTGGAAATTACTTGGATGGAACGTGGATCATCATCATTTTATTATAAAGATACAATATCGTTAGTGCACCCTTGAATGGATTGTTGCCTCTGGTTGTGTAATCTCCAAATTGCGACACCACCGAACGATAAAGTATAATTTTCCGTCCAGGCAACGAAGAAAGTATTCATAAACGCTATAACGGGACCTGATCTTTCATTGTAAAATTAGGTGGAACGGGTGTTTGAACGGTGAATGTATTGTCTGTGAAAAACTGAACGGCTGCAATCATTGCATTCACATGCGAAACTTAATAGAAATAATCGACTTGGGCGACAGGGTCTGTGAAAGTTTCAAAAGAGTTGGCCATCGAAAGAACTTTGCAAATCTGTTTTGATCGGAGTCAATCATAATATCGATCAACCACTGGCCTATCTTGAAATCGATCATATTTGCGATCATAATTTCGATTAAATTTCATATCAAACTTACGCTCTCAAATGCGATTATATTTTGGATCATAAATCACATCTGATAATTGATCATATGTGCAATCATACATCGATCATGATTGTGAACGTAGTCGTGTTCAACTATATAATCAATTCTACAATCAAACAACAGATCTGCCTTCGTCAGCTCAAGCTGGCGACATTATTCAAATTGTGTTTGTTTTAATATCGGTGTTTAATTGATAAAGAGAGAATAAATGCAAAGACATTAATATTTATTGTTCTACATCTTCATCCTCAAAGTCTTCCACTTCGCTTACTTCACCAAGTTCCCTTTCATCCGCAACCTTGACACTAAATTTTCCATTTACTTTCATGGGCGCGTTTGCTGGATTTGACCAATGCTCGTGTGTGTCAGGGTGTAACGGTACTTCATAGAGTTCATTATTTTTGCACACATCTTACTGCAAACATCAAGAATTAACAATCGTTGCTTCTTCATGTTCTTGTCCTTATAGTTGGTGAGAGCGCTTTCTATAGCTGTCCCAACGTTCCTACAAATAACCTTTTTATCCGCTGTTTCTTGTGGATACCGTTTGTGCTTTTGTCGGAATTCTTTGATGTACAAATGCACACTTTTTCTTAAAAGTCTTTTGTGATCAATTCAAAATTCCTTTTGGCTCTCTGGGCATGCAACTGAGTAGTATGATTTTACATAGCCCTCAGGAATCTTGGCCTTTTTTGTTTCATGCTCATTATTTTTGTAATCGTTTCTTCTTGGCCCACCTCTCTTCTTCCGCAATATTTCTTCTTCCTCTGGATCAGCTGGGGGATCTGGATTTGGTGGTAGTGGGTTTAATGGAGGATTTGGTGGTAGTGGATCTAATGGAGGATTTGGTAGTTGTGGGTTTATTGGTTGTGGATCCAATGGAGGATTTAGTTGTGGGTTTGGTGGTTGATTTGGTGACTGTGGGTCTTCTGGTAATGGATTTGGTGGTGGATTTGGCGGTGGCTGTCTACGAAGTGTCGCTGCGTAAAGTAAGTTTTGATGGAAGTTGAAACGAAAATGAAAGAGCCGAAACAAACTTTTTCAATAGATTACTTGTCAAAGATCAAAATTGAGGTCAATCATAAAAGATATTACAACACAAAAAAAAATAAAGCAGACCAGGATCCAACAACATCTGCATCTGCTGATCAATTAAACAGACAGAGTGTAAATAAGATAAGAACGAGAGGTAGGCGTATTCAAGCGGCAAGGCTACAAGATACCGTTACAGAGTCAAGAAAGAAGAGGTCAAAGGTGGCTAACGCAAATAAGAGGAAAAGACAAAAAAATACAGTTGCAGTCGAAGGTCCTCAACCAAATTTTACTTCACTGTCTACAATGACACTCTCTGTTGTGCAACAATCTGCTGTACCTCCACAGTCTCCGAATATGCCACTGTGGCTTAACACCTTTGAATAATTAGTTGAACTTTTGCAATTGCATTTAAAATTGACTATGACATCGAATAGATAGGGAATGGTAATTACAAAAACTAAGTTGTCAAGTGCGACGGAACAGATACTCAAGAGTGGATCAAATCGTTTCAGAATTGATCAATACAAGTACAGGAAACAAACTCATTAATGATAAGCGACTCCAAGTCACCTTTAGCCAAAATGCCATTCCAAAGTTGTGATGATAGCACCAACAAACACATGGAAGTAAATATAGTTTGATCGACCCATAGGTTATTGTTCAATAAATTTATTAAACCAGTCTCTCACTGCGTCATTAGCCTCACTGTGAGCCTTTCTAATTTCTTCATTGGCCTTGCTGTGAGCCTTGCCAATTTCTTCATTAGCTTTGCTGTGAGCCTTGCCAATCTCTTCATTAGCCTTGCTGTGAGCCTTGCTAATATCTTCACCAGCCTTTTCTTGGTTTTCACCAACCTTCTTTAGGCTTTCTTTAAAGGCCTCTAAAATTTGATCTTGATTGGGCCTGCCCTGGTTCTCCATGTCTACATCTGTTAGTAACATTTTTTAACTATATTCCTACCTTGGTTGTAGGCGCCATGTTGGACAACCTCCGTATAAGTTCTGTTAAGTGGGAGTGACATGTAGTCATAACTATTTGCACCACCACCGATAGTAATGTCAACTTCTTCAAAATATGTAGTGAAGTTCAATTCTCTCCTCTTCTGTGTATACAACATCTGGATCTGCTGATCAATTTTACTTCATCGTGTACAATGACACCCAGATTTATAATTTTTGCAGGATTGACTAAGTCTTCGGTTATCAAGACTGGTGTGCCTTCAGAATCAACTGCGTTGACCTCTCTTTGTGTTGAATCTATACTGAAAAGAGGATTTTTGAAAAAGCAGGAGAAAATGTCGAGAGTGGAATCCAAACCACTATATGAGTTATTTATGCCAAATTAATAATTTGTATGCTCTGCAATAGTAGACGCATTGCATGATCCACCAAGTTTGTTCAGGTGTTTTTTATATGCGATCAACTCACAGGGACTCAAGTGTCTTTCAAGACCAGATACGTAGATGAATTTAATTTCTCCAAGAGACTGCGAGAATTCTGGATTGATATCATTAAATTTGAACACTCGAAAGTGCCGCGTCTAGTAGATTAATCACCTGTTGATCTACTTCGATGCGTCCATTGTTTATTTCAGGAAATAACACCTTGGTATAGTAGTTAACTTCCGTCATTCTCTTAACCTTGAATACGTCAATCAAAAATTGTGCCTCCTTATCCTTGTAGTCAAGATGCAAATTTCCTAATGCAATACTACTTTTGATTGTTGCGATCTCCCTTGACAGGTATACCCAAAAGGGTTGCATAAAAGAAGGAATGTCTGGAGTCGAAAACCGCGTGTTGAGTACCACAAAAAAATAATATCAATATTCCGAAGTTGACTTTATCGAAAAAGAAGTGAGTGTGATCACATCTGAGCTGCAATGGTGCAGATATACAACAGAATGCTCAACAAAAGGGGAAGTATTTAGCAAGAGGCATTACCCAACAAGAGATCTGTAATGTACATATCATAATAGCAAACAAATCATTTTGGAACAACTCAACAAAATAACAAATCTATCAAACCTTTTAGAGGCAGAATGTTCAAACATAGATGTTTTTAAATCTGGTCCAAATGCCCAGAGTGGAAAAGTTTTAACTGGTCCACATTACTTTTGATAAAGGGGAGTTAAAAACGAAAGAAAGTGAATACGATACTAAGCGAGTCAAAGAGCTAATCTTCAAGAATAAATCACTATTGAATACCCTTCAAGAGTACAAGAAACTGGCCCTTACGTACGACTACAGATAAAAAGCCTTTCTCGCCGGAGTTTCTGAAAAAAGTGTTACTTTCAATCAAAAGTACGCTTGTCCGATAATAAAGTGGAACAAGTGTTAGGAGAAGCTCAAAAACTTTTCTTTAATGAAAGTGAAAGTGTGTTAGAAAATAAAATGTACAGCACTAGTCGAAGCAGGCATTGAGAAGTGGAATGCAGAAATCGCCATTATTGAAACTTCCAAAACAATTAAGTGCGGTCCATCCTAAAGCGCAATCATACAAATCCCTGTGTATTGCTGGTTGTTGATTGATGTTAAACGCTCTTCCAGAAAAAGGATTATACTGTCCAAAACCAAGCTTATTTTCAAGATACATTCTAAAGTCGGAATATGTCCTGCAGTTTAAAATCTCTTGGGAGTAGTGTGTATTGTCAATAGATTTAGCCTGACCTTTTTCGTACCAATACACGGCGTGGAATGTTCCTGGAAGCTGTCAACATCAACTCCTTCATGTTCATGTCTTTGTTCGTTGCATTTTGAGATGCACTAAATCTTTGTTATCAACAGTGCCTCTTGAATGGTATTTGCCAAATGTTTAATTGAATTTGGCAACCTACTTGCGGTAATAGTTGACGTAGCCATCAAATAATTGTTGAGCGGCTTCATTCCTGATGCATCTCTTCTTCTTTGGTTGTTTGGATGCAAATCGACCGTGCTGGTGTTTCGCGTCATCGTCACTCTTCAACGATTTTGTAACATCATCATCGCTCTTGAACAATGTTGTCTTTAAGTTTTGGAACGGTTGATGATTGGTTTTAAATGATGACCGAGTGTTGTCATATTCCACCAGACATATTCTTTCCTTATCTTTACAAAATTATTTTTATTATCTGTGCTCCATATTAAGAAGTCGTCATAATTACTCTAAATAGACTGATTTCAATCTTTAACAAAGCTGGACCACTGTTTTTTAGAATTAGCCAAATAAAGATAGTTAACTCGCGTCCTTTCGGTGTTCCTTCGAAACTTTCCTTCGAAAATCCTTATTTAACCAAATCCTGTGACTTGACTCATTCGCAAATTCAAAAAAATGTTGACGAACCCATATTGTGAGGGCTATAGTCAATACGAGCCTCTCACGAAAAGACTGAACAACATCTTGAAGGAATATCCTGATGGTACTCAAATCATAAGAGAACTGCTACAAAATGCAGACGACGCAGGCGCCTCCGACTTCAGCGTGATGATTGATGATAATCGTACGTCAGACATTCAAGGCATGGACGGTCCTTCTCTGATATGCTACAACAATGCAGCTTTCGAAGACCGTGACTTTGAGTCCCTCAAGGCACTCGGTGACTCAAGAAAAGAGAAGGAGAAGGAAAAGACTGGAAGATTCGGCATAGGATTCAATTCTGTTTATCACCTCACCGACTACCCGAGTTTCGTCTCAAGAGAATACGGTGTTCTATTGGATCCCAACGTTAATGTAAGTAACCACCACTTCTAGAGTAACCTCACACATGCGCAGGTGATTGGACAATTGTACGAAACAAGAGATGCGGGATTAAGAATCAATCTTGTTGAGTCAGACCGCCAAAACAAAGTATACGAATTGTTTGCGAATCTCGAAGGTCTATTCGGTTTCCAATTAGAAAACAAAAAAGGGTTCAATGGAACTTTATTCAGGTTTCCTCTTCGTCTGGTCGAGAGCGCGGTGTCATCAAAGCTTCACACCGTTCAAACCATCATGGACATGCTGTTAATGTTCCAAAAAGAAGCCGTTGCCGATACCATGTTCCTTAAGAATGTGAAAAAGATTGAAGTGTTCCAAAGATCCGGCGATACAATTAAAAAATGGTACAGTATGCAATTTGAATTTCCAAATTCAAAACATCAAGAAATCAGATCCGATGTTAATAAATTGCTCAGAAACTTTAATTTTGTTCTGAATGGACATTGTTCTGAAGACTACAATAAAGTTTATGAAATCGATGTAGTTGAGCACTATTGTGAGATTGATGGTATCCAAGAAGAGCATAGAGTTTCTCAAAAGTATGTTTCGAGTAACTACTTGGGCCGGGACAAGTCAATGGAGATGGCAAAAGAAGCACTAAATAATAAAACTTCTTCAAAGAGAGTTCCATTCGGTTCTGTTTCAGCAAGGATAATGGAAGGTGATAAGTTTGTTCCTCTACAACGTGCATTCGCTTATTGTTTTCTTCCTGTAGCTCCTACGGAATTACCTGTTCATGTGAACTCATTCTTCGAGTTGTCATCAAATAGAAGGGAATTGTGGAGGGCTTCTGATGACTTGATAGCAGAAGGTAAAGAGAAGTACATGTGGAATGATGTATTGAAGAATGATGCTTTGGCTCCTGCGTATGTTAACCTAATTGTGTATTTGAGGCATGAACTCAAAATGAAATCTTCTGATTTGTATCAATTATTCCCTACTATGAAAGTCGGAATGAGCACCGAGTGGTCTTGTTTAGTAAATAAATTTTATGAATTGTTGGCGGACAAACATGTCAACGTGTTTGAGACTGTAAAAGGTAGTTTTGTTTCAGCTAAACATGCGCGTCTTGCTCTTACTTCACAGGAACAAGATGAGAAATTGACTAAAGCAGTTAACTACATCGCTGCTTATGTGATGCCTGTGTGTTGCATCCCTCAGCATATAAGTGATGCTATTACCATTATTAAGATCCAACCAGAAGAATTGTTGAATGCACTTAGATGTTATGACAATATACCCGAAGATGTTGACGAAGAAGCAGTTTTAGAGTTTTGTTGTAAGAATAAATATGATCTTACCGGTGTCCGTCTTTTGAGGATTTTAACCGGCAAATTACTTGTATTCGGAAGTAACGTGCATCTTGTTGATGATGATCTGAAACCATTTATAAGCAAGCACATTGATAGTCTTAGCGATGCAATCGCCTATTCATCGAAGATGCTAACAAAAATTTACAAAACAAAAGATTACAAACTAAAAAAAATGAAGAGTAAAGTATTTATGGATTGCCTCAAAGACATTTTAGACAAGAGGACATATGAGCATGATGCCTCCGAATCTCCTTTGAGCAGCGACGTCGTGATAATACATGATTATATTAATAAACTGAAGAAAAACAGAAGTGAAATGTATAAGTTGCCTATAATACCTACATACATCATTGATGAAAATTTTGTTGCCCATCACAAAATGAGTGTTTGTAAACAATTTGTCGTTCGTGATGATTCTCTTCTGGTGGATTATAACTCAATAAAACTGAAATTGCAGCAAGTTGGCCTGCGTGTTGTTAGACCAGAGTTCAACAACTTGCTAGAGCGTGTGCCAAAGCTTGATTTGACCCTGTTACTAGACATGATGGAAGCGTTTTTGAAACAAAATTCTTATGACCCAGACCTTCACTTTTTATCACTTATTCAAAGAAAGTTCAATTTTGAGAATAGCAATCTTATCCCAAGAATAAAGAATCTTCCTATCTTCTCTTTCTACGGTCCCGATCAAAAGTGCTCTGTGCTTAGTCAGGGCTGCGTTATGCCACCTCTTTGTGTCCAAAATACAAATGTTCTTACTAATAAGTTTTTGTGCAGCAATGACTTGGTAACTTCAAAGTTTATTGTTGATGTTCTTGAAGTAGAAATAATGCCAGATTATAAATTCTATAAAGGGTACTTGTTTCCAGCAATCAGGAATGGATTTATCGAAATCAAACAGGCACTCGCCGATTTGAAACAAGCGTTGTGTCATGAACAAGATTCATTCTTTGAGGAATTATCCGACATGCCTTTTGTAACAACAATGTCTGGTCAGTTAAACAGTCCACGAAATCTGTTTGACCGCGAAGCAATCAAAAATCTTGATTGGCTACCACTAAACTCATCTTCTGAGTACCTTATTAGTGGTGACTTTGACAAGTACTATTCAAGGTTGAAACAATGTAATTTAAGAACAACTCTGCCCAGCGATTTGTTAAAGACAGTTATTGAACAGATTGCTGTACATCAGGACTTTAATTTGGCTGTCAAAGTTTTTGAATATTTGAAGTCATTGAGCGAAACTAAATTGAACGAATACTGTCAGTTATTTGCAAATATTGCCGCTCATTCATGGATTCCATGCTTGCATAACAAACTTGGAAGCCTTCAAAATACAATTCCCAAAGATAAGAGTAATTTAGTTGATGTTTTAAACAGTAGCAATTTTATATGTTATTCTGACTTGAAAGGTGCGATGAAAAAGGTACTCAAACTGTCAGAAAACATCAAGTTGGATAGTGTTATTGCAAACCTGAAAGTTTTGCAAACTAAAGACTATAATGAAGATATTGAGCATATTATATACAGAAGTATATATCCACATATTAATAGTGTAAAGCTCACTAACAGAGACATTAGTAACATTGGGTCAATTTATATCCAAGGACACTCTGTTGCTTTTGATAAAGTGGCTAGAAACTATCCAAGCAATTGGTCTTATAATTTCTTTCCATATTTATTTAAATTGCCATATGAGATACAAAATTTGAAGACAATGTGCGCTGTTATGAAAATCAAGGATACATTTACATGTGATGATCTTTTCGATGTTTTGCAGCAAATTCCAAATGACTCTATTCTTGATATGAATAAAAGAATAGATATCACAGCAAATGCCATGATGCTATTATCAAAGGAGAAGTATTGTCATAAAAATATTGAAGAAGGCACAATGAAATTACCTACAACCAATGGAACATACATCAGTGCCAAGGATCTCTTTTATGTGAATCAAAGTCAAGATAACAAATCTGATACCGAGTTCTCTAGTAATAAATTGCACTATCAGGTTCCATATAATGTTGCAAAGTACTTCGGTGTCCACTCACTACTGGACCATGTTGCAGTAAAGAATGAACATTTCATAGAATTTGGTCAATCAGAAGACTTGTGTACAAGAATACAATCCATTTTACATGACTATCATGATGATGGAGCTGTTTTCAGAGAGCTTTTACAGAATGCAGAAGATTCTGGTGCCACAAAATTTGTTTTAATGTTGGACAATGATAGCTACAGTACTGATTCTCTAATATTTGGAACGTCTGATGATGTGCAAGGTCCTAGCATACTCGCATACAATGATAAACAGTTCACTCAAAAAGATTGGGAGTCTATTCAAAACATAGGAGGAGCATCCAAAGTTGAAATGACATCGAAGATTGGAAGGTTTGGTGTTGGTTTCAATACAGTCTATGTACTCACCGAGACCCCATCTATCATATCAGGTGATAAGCTTGGCATGTTTGATCCTCAAAGAAAATACATCGAAACCAACGGTAGACCAGGTAGAATGATTTGTATCAATACTTCTACTGTTAGTACTCTTCAAGACCAATTTTCACCCTATGTAAGAGAAGAAATTGGTTACAAAGCCCAAGGCGAACTTGATGGAACTTTGATTCGATTACCCTTACGCAACAGTCAACAAGCAGAAAAAAGTATGTTGAGCAAGACTCCTTGTGATGTAAAAAAGGCAAAAATACTAGTGACGAAGTTTATTGAGCAAGTACCTGAGCTCCTCATCTTTTTGAGAAACTTGAAACATATCCAGGTGTTTTGTAACAAGAAGATAAAACTAGACATTAGAGTTGAGCATGATAAACAAATCATTGAGATGAACGATAAAGTGAAGGAGTATGAAGAGAACCTTAAAGCAAACATAGTGGATTTGAGCAGCATTTCGCATCACATTGGTATATGTAAAATGATCATCAAAGGGAAATCCAATACAATAGTTCGCGAATGGACTGTATCAGGTTACACGGGACTTGATGATCCAGAAGTTACAAACATGAGAAGTAAAAGAGTTGGATCTGATCGATACCGTATGGTTCCACATGCATCTGTAGCAATAGAAAACCGCGTTAGTAATACAAAAGGAAACATGTATTGTTTTTTACCTATCAGCACAGATATCAATCTTCCATACCATGTTAATGCATACTTTGAAACTCATTCAAGCAGAAAAAATATCATAGCAAATCATAATAAAAACACAAATGACGCATCTGATTGGAACCAGGTTCTGATGAAAGAAAGTATTGTAAATGCAATAATTAATCTAATTGAACACTTGTCTTTGACTGTTAAGGCACAAGAAGATTTTAACAATCTTTTAAAGCTTTGTCCAGGATTGGCTAAGGGCCACCTGTTTTATCCAATCATGGAGAAGTTTTATCAACTGCTTCCAAAAAGAAGAATTTGGTTTAGTATATGTGGCAATGAACTGTTAATGTTGAGAGAGGCTATTGTACATACAGAACTAACCGGTGAAGTAAGGATGTTATCTCAATTCAAATTGCCTGTTGTAATTTTACCAGTGAATATTGCAAGGTCAGTTGGAAATTACAAAAAATTTTATGATAAAAGTGTTTCTTCATTCTTTTCAAAGCTATTTGCCAACAGAGATAATAGATTGATTTGTAATGATGTAAATGATACTTCAGATGCAAAATCCTTTATCAAAATGTTATGGGGAATTTGCTTTAAAGTACCTGCTGAACATCTTCCAGTCATATGCGCTGATGAATCCATTGCTTATTTATCAAAAACCAATAAGTTATTTGCCAAGACTGATAACGGAATTATTGAACATGTTTTTAAAATTGTTCCATCAATCAAAAATAAGTTTATTGATTGTCCAGGGTTCAAATCTGAGAATCCAGTGTGGAATTTAAATCTTGTACAAAAATTCCAGGAATGTGCGCTTGGAGATTACATCAAAGAAGATGATATTCCAAAAGAGATTAATGATTCAAACATCAAGTTCTTCTTGTCTTTTCTTGATGTAAAATCATTGTTTTTCTCGAATTACAAAGTTATATCGTCTACAAAAGGTCTAATGCCTATCAATGATTCTAAAAAGGTCTTTTATTGTGAAACAATGAAAGCTGTTAACAGAGTATTGGAAAAATTAAATATTAACATGTTCAAGCCCATTGAAATTTCATATCAAAACAGCGATGATGTAAAAGCATTGGAACAAAAGATGCTGCAGCAAATAACACTGATCAATTCTGGGGGAAATTTAGCTGAAGTTCTTAGTGGCGCTAGCGGATGGAACAATCTGACCGATAATGAAACTCAAATGATCTTTGAATTATATCTTACATTAGATCCTAACTTTGAGTTCAATAAAGCATTGGCTATACACCCACTATTTAAGCACGTTGATGAAAAGCGTAAAAGACTTGATCAAAATCTAAGTAACACATTCTTGTATGACGATAGCTGTTACAACTTGCATCGTTCTGTTTTAACAGATTTTACTTTATTGAAGCGTGATGACAAATTTGGTCCATTTTACAGATCTTTGGGCATCAAAATTTTCAATGATTATGACAAATATGAAAAACTAATCTTCAATCATGAATTCTCAAACCTACCCCCACAAGATTGCTTAAATCATCTAGATGCATTTAAAAATCTAGAAACATATTTTACGCCAACAGAACGGAGACAACTAATAAGTAAAATCATGAAAATCGCATTTGTCAAGAATCAAAATGGAGATAAACTCAGTCCTGAACGTTTATATGATCCTAAAGTTCAAATTTTCAAACTGTTTATAACGAACCCAAATGAACTCCTTCATGATGACTACTTATCCGACGAATGGTTACAACAACTACGATTATATGGTTTGGTCTGTCAACCTACAAACCGACAACTTTCAGATTATCAAAATAGTTTGTCATCTATAAAAAGAGGTTCAGATGAAGCAGACGCAAAATTCAAAGCACTACTTGATTACAACCGTCAAGTGAATGTTAATATTGTCCCAATCAAACAATTAGAAAGTAAGAAGTATCCGGGATGCGCAGTTGCAAACAACATCTTTCAAAAAGTTTCTGATGTCATTAGCAAAGAGCATGTTGCTCTGATGTATACTTCTAAATATGTATGTCAAGATGAGTACCAAGATTTTGTTAAAGCACATAAAAATAAGTACAGATTATCAAGCAGGGACGTCTTAAAACATTTTAAAAAGGTTCTACATATTGAAGAACCTGTTGATTTTGCAATTATCGAAAAAATATATACATATTTGGATGGTACACTAGGTGAACTGAGTGAACCGGAAATCAAGGAAATTACAGAAAAGATCTTTATTCAAGACAAGTTTATTGATTCAAAAATTGTCTTTTCTGAACTAGATTGTGACTATCCACCCTACGCTTATAAACTTCCAGAATCGTACAAACACAATAAATTGTTTGCGAACGTCATGGAACACCCTTCAAGAGACAAATGTAGAAATTATCTGAGC
Organism: Acrasis kona; assembly: GCA_026419775.2. Classification (NCBI taxonomy): domain Eukaryota; phylum Heterolobosea; class Eutetramitea; order Acrasida; family Acrasidae; genus Acrasis; species Acrasis kona. Next base: position 1,248 of record JAOPGA020001250.1, on the reverse strand, counting down.
TTTTTTTATCACGCATCCAGGGACGAGAGATTATCTCCAAGAAACGTTGAATTCGTTCTTTTTTTGATCAATTGTTTGATCACCAATCACAATGATGACCTTAAAGGTAGCTTCTTGTTAGATAATCATTGTCATTTACAACCACATAACAAGATCGTAATCAATGATTCTCCTTACCTACTCAAGCGCATCGATTCGAATGCCATTAAATTCTTGAATACAGAACTAGTAGATTTGGCAGTTAAACTCAGATTGAAATCATTAACTGATGTTGTTGAGTGGACTTACAATAACAACCAAACATATGATACAGATGACTTGCCAGACCACTTGCGTAGATTACAAAAAAGCATTACAAGTCAAGAATTCTATGATGCTGTTATCCGCTTGTTCCTGAGTCAACAAATAACAAGCACTCTTCGATCAATTGAGAATTGCAAGAATATTGAAGAGCATTTGAAAAAACTAACAGAAATTCAAATCAAGCAAGTTGGAGGGATTGTTTGTGAGTATAGATATGAGGGCACCATCATCAACGCAAGTCAAGTCGATGATGAATCATCTTGCGTCTACGACAGAGAAGTAAATGTCATCACCATTTCAAAAATCAGAGACACAAAGCAATACATATTGATCGCTAAAGAGCTAAATAAATTGTTCAAGTGTGAGGACAGCTTGATGTTATGCGAAGTCATGAAGTGTGATCCACAAGACATGAATAGTTTACTAGACGAATACAATGTGACATCATTGATTGACAAGGAGAGTTTACTGACATCTGCAAGAAAATTGGGCACAGAACTAGATATCGAGGACTGTTACAGATTCATTAATGAAGCCAGTGTTGATCCTGTAAAGGTGGGAGATTTGATTGCTTACAAAGACAATGATGTGAAACGTTACGGAAAAGTTGTGAGAAACTCAAAAAAGTGCTTGATTAATGTTGGCAATGGCAAAATTTCAGTGGACTACGAAAATGTTTACAAATTCAATGAGCAACTGTTTGATTTTGGAGAAGACAAGAAGAACAACTCGTTTAATTTGGAAGATTTTTTAGAATGTCCTGTTAGTCTCGAAATTATGATCGAACCTGTTGTCGCATCGGATGGACATACATATGAGAAGGAATGTTTGATGAAAATTATGGAAGGTAGCAGGAAATCTCCTCTCACTAGAAGTACTTTAAGTCAGGACTTAATTGTACCTAACTATGCCTTGAAAAGAATTATAACAGGATACATGGAGGCC
>JAOPGA020001248.1:0-13226 GCA_026419775.2 Acrasis kona | reverse complement strand
GGCTCCAGAAAACCAAGCATTGATGGAAATAGAAAAGAGATAAGCACGGAACCCACAAGCCTTGACAAGAAAAATAAATTACGAACCTATTCCGCCTCGACCGTCGAAGGAGGAACGAACTTTACAAAAGGGTCCAACAAAACAGACAGAGATGAATCATCATCAAGATCAGAAAACATGGAAGACATTGTTGCCAAACTGCAAGAGGAATTAGATGTTGCCTACGACCGGTTAGAAACAGTAAAGGCCAAGTACCAAGCGAGGTTAGCGAAGAAAGATGAAGAAATGGAAAACATGAGAAATGAATATGAAGAACGGATTGCTTATTTGGAATCACAAAGAGGACATAAAAACATTGTGGATAGATCGTCTGCTCCCTCTACACCTTTAGATGATTTGTTGAATGTTACATTACCTTCTCCCAATAGTGGCGGCGCTGATTTGTTAGAATTAGGAGAACCAGAGCAACCGAAAACTGTTGCCCAGAAGAATGCTGCCATTTTGGATAGCTTTGCCTTGTAGACAACTTGACTTTGTATAATGAAATGTTGACCTGTTCTGATGTGAAGAACTTTTAAAATAAAATGTTTAATTGATATTGTTGATTTATTCAGCTAGACGGGGAGTTTTCCGTCGTAAGATAAATTATTAAGACACCAATAGTTATCAGTTTAAAAAGCAGACAATCAAAAAAATGGGATTAATGAGTCTGTACAAAATACATCCGACAAAACAAAACATGCTGCTGTCATTATTGATGTTTTCGGACACTCTGACGATACTGCCATCAGAGGAGTTCGTTCCCACTTGATCTGGGATCCGAAAATAAAGTGTTGGCATCAGGTCACGTACGAAGCGGTGTTAGTAAGTTTGATAATCTACTACTTTATTTAAATTGATAAGAGGTACCAGGTAGAAAGGCCTACGTTTATGAATGTGGGAAAATTAGTTATACCTATTTACCTTGCCAATGCAACCTAGTTGCAGTTACTTCCATTATGGTCTGAATAGGGAAAGTGGTGTTTGGTTTGGAAACATGAGATGCGTTGATACTTGCTTCAAGGGACTTAGTGGTCAAAATTGTTTCAAACATTGACATTTGTGACAGGAGAACATCTGAAATGTCAAATGTCAAAAAAACAAGACTCAGTGCTAGAACATTGCGAGGAATTCAATATTCTATTCAAGAATGTACCACAAGACTTGTCCCCTACAGAGGATGAACTCTACCATTGGGCCTGTTCAAATTTTGATTTGATGGAAATAGACAACATTGACGATGCTGTCAAAAAGAGATCATGCTATCTAACTCATCATCAAAACACAGACCAACCGTCTGTTGTGTCGTTGATCCTACGTACGGAAATGACCAAAAAGGAGGCCGAGACCTTAATCATTTTGGTCGTTGAACATGTTGTCTCCATCAATGAAGAAGAAGTATACCATGTTTCCAAGCATTCTTTTGACTTTCCCCATACGGAGACGAATAAATCAATTTTTCTTGAGATGAATGGAGCAGGTATACCCTGCAATATTTATCCCGATATGGAATTCTACCCACATAAGCCAACTGCCACCCCTACTAGAGCTGGAGGCAGCGGCACTGATGAGATGCAGCATCAGTACCACCAACCACACGACGTAACATCGCGTCAAATGACCACACCAACATCTCCTGTGGACCGAGTTGGTGGAAGCTCAATGTCCACTGACCAACTGCTCACCAGATCTCATCTCGTAAGTCCTAAGTATTCATTGTTACTTATACAATGTCACCTCACTAAACTCAACCAAAATGACTCTTACTTCATTTATAAAGAGTGGATCGACAAAAGAACCAACCAAAGAAGAGATTTGGAATGCTTGGCGCCGAGAGAAGGATAGGCGCATAGAAGCGGAAAATAGGCGCGTAGAGGCGGAAAAGGAGCGCGTAGAGGCGGAAAAGGAAGTTACGCGTCTTCAAACCCATAACGCTGTCCTTCAAAATAGGGATTTGAGAGGAAGAAAGCGCAAGAAATAAATTTTGCATTAAAAATACCAAACTTAAAGTGAAACCTCAACCTCAGTTTTATACGCCCATTATCCAAAATGTTCAATTCAGGGTTGTTTAGACATAATGGTCCTTTTTTTATTTGAGAATCAATCTATTGTTTTAAGGCGCTGACTGTTATTGCATGCTAGACACATATCCCTTCATCATTTCAAATAAGCAACTCTTGATATGAGAGTTCTGAGCGAAGACCAACCCAAGGCATTTAAAAGTTGGTACAAACAAGTAAACCTTATAATACTAATTCAATTTACAAAATGCTACGGCTTTCAGCTCGTAATGTTTATTTATAATAATAGTACATATTTGTGACAAACATATTTTATTATCCTAATGACTTCACAACATATTTTTCTTCTAGTTCGGGTGATATCTTTCGCCTGTTCTTGAATATTACCACAACGATAATAGCAAGAATACATAAGAATATAACTGCCAATACTAATATAATAACTATAACACCAGCAATAACAAGATTTGATACAGCATAAAAACCATCACTTGAAGTGAAAGTTGTAGTAGATTCTTCACTATTTCTAGAAAGTAACCCAACATAAAATACTGATACACTAGCACTATCATTTGTGGATTTAATGTTACGGTTGACAACTTCCATTGTGCTGATTAAAAAATTACTTTGTGACAATACTAAAGAAGCCTTGTTGCTCCTGAAGTTTTTATATGAAAACCAAGAAGGATAAGGCACAGCAATATTATTAATAGTATCATTTTTACCTAAGATGCTGACACTAAGGGTGTTAGAAAAAACAGTAGCATTGATGGTATAATTTGTTTGTAATTCAATAGGGTATTGCATTCCTGCAGAATACTCTTGTGAATTTTGAGAGAATGTAAAATAAACATAAGGAATCGCACTATAGAAGAAAGTGACTCTAATAAAGTTTAAACGATCTGTTGCAATCCATAGTTCTACAGGATTTATATCTGATGAACTGCTACTGATTTGAAAAGTAGATGTAAGAGCTGTAGCATTTAATATTTGGATGGTGCTAGTGAGTGATCTTCTTGATTTGATACCAGGTGCGAAAACAGATGAGACTTGAACTACAGACTGGTTATTATCTGACATGAATACATCAACAATTGGTCTCTCGCTACTTGATACTGCTGAATTACTACCCGAGAATAATGCTACGACATCAGAAATAGAGGTGAGAGATCCAGTGTTTATAAATGAAGGTGCAGAAGTAGTAGCATGAGGCACAATAGTAGATACCTCAGATGTAACATAGATAGGTGTGGAAGTAGGTGTAGATGTTGCAGCGGAAGTAGGACTGAGTGCTACGATATATTGCGTTGGTGTGGGAGTTGGAGAAAGAGAGTGAGAACTGCTTGTTGTTATAGTCGGTGTTAACGTGGATGTAAATGTACTGGTTGCAGTAAGTGTGGGGGCTGATGTGAGAGTTTGTGTTGTGGCAGTTGTATGTGTAAATGTGGGAGTGGAAGTTAATGTTTGAGTTGGAGTGAGAGATGTAGTAGTTGTTGGAGTGGGAGTTGAAGTAATAGTTGTAGTATATGTGGGTATAGACGATGGAATTTGTGTAGTGGTTTCGATGTGGGTTGGTGTTGGTGTGGAATAGGATGTGGGCGTAGAGTTCGAGCTCGAGGTCGGTGGAGTTGGTGTTGAGGTAGATGTGGGAGTTAGCGAGGGGGTTGAAGTAGTAGAGGTGGGAGTTTGAATTGGGGTGGAGGTAGGTGATGAAGATGAAGTCATTGCAGGAGTTGGTGTCGGCGAGGGAGATATAGTAGGTGCGGAAGTGGAAGTTTGTGTTGCAGTGATGGTCGGCGTGGTCATCAGTGTATCAGTAGGAGTTGGTGTTGGGATAGGTATGAGCGTTGGAGTAGTAGTAGGTATTGGTGTTGGAGTAGGATTCGATGTTGGGGTCGGTGTGGGAGGTAGGGTGGAAGTAGGAGTCGTTGTATCAGTTGAAGTAGGTGTTGGAGTCGATGTTGGAGTCTGTGTAGGGGTCAGTGTGGGAGTCGTAGTAGTTGTGAGAGTAGGTGTTGGGGTAGGTGTTGGGGTAGGTGTTGGGGTAGGTGTTGGGGTAGGTGTCGGTGTAGGAGTAGTAGTAGTTGTGAGAGTAGGTGTTGAGGTTGGTGTCGGTGTTGGAGTCGGTGTTGGAGTCAGTGTGGGGGTAGTAGTAGTTGTGAGAGTAGGTGATGGGGTAGGTGTCGATGTGGGAGTATCAGTTGAAGTAGGTGTCGAAGTTGGTGTGGGGGTAGGAGTCAGTGTAGGAGTAGGTGTCGGGGAAGGTGTCAGAGTAGGTGAAGATGTAGGAGAAGAGGTAGGAGTTGATGTGAGAGTTTGGGTTGGAGTAGGAGTCAGTGTAGGTGTTGGCGTAAGATTCGGTATTACAAAATACTTGTATATTCTACAAAAGTACCAAGAATCAGAGCAATTCGGTCCAAATGATGTAGCACTGACCAAATTATTTAATTTTGATGGAGGAGAGTAGATAACATTAAGGCACTGGTTAAGCGTACTACTCCACTGAGCATTCACACCATCTACAGACATTGCTTCAGTTCTATTATCAAAAGTCAACCTTCCTGGCACATATGCGTAATCTGTTGGGGAATAAATACATGCCCAATAAGTAGGTACTGCCACAAAGTACTGATTTAAAGCACACATCCAGTTATTATAGGGTAAACACGTAGACGTCACCACGAATGAGAACGGCGATGTCAATCCCGAGAATGACGCTGTTCTCAAAGGCGAAGGTGGATTCAATAAAGTGCTTTGACAGTCCGTAGACCATGAACAAGTAATACCATCACTAGACATACACTCTGCTATATTACTTGCATTAATCCTACCTGGCACATAATTAGAATCAGAAGGAGACCAAACACATGACCAAGGTGTAGGTAGTGTATTAATTGTTGATAAAGACGAAGAGCGCATAACTGGAGTAACCATCGGTGCTACCTCTGTATTATCAGTGTACACAATTCTCACATCACTAGTATCTGCAATATAAACTGAATTGTAAACAGAATCGAATGCGACTGCTACAGGTAAATTAAAACTAGCTCTTGTAGCGACGTTTATATCACCAGTAGAACCAACAGCACCATTACCAGCGAACGTAGTAATGACATTGGTCAATAAATCAATCACCCTCACTACAGAATTACCAAAGTCAGCAACATATAGTAAACTCTTTGTTGCGTCGAATGCAACGCCAGAAGGGTTGTTAAAAGTGGCATTCAGGGCCAAGTATCCATCGCCTGTATAAGAAATCTGATGAGGTATTCCTGCAATGACCTCTATAGTACCTGAAGTTCTATTAATTGCTCTAATGACATGGGTTGATTGATCTGCAAAGTATAATAAATTTCTATCGTAGTCCAATGCCATCGAAGTAGGATAGTTTAATACAGCACTTGTTGCAGGAATGTTGTTACCATTAAATAATCCTCCACTACCTGTTCCTGCAACAGTAGTGATGATTCCAGTACTTGAAATTGCTCTGATGATGTGATAAATACCTGTGCACGTAATATATAGAATGCGATTCACCTTATCAAATATAATTCCGTAGGGATAACTAATCATGGATGCACTCGCAGGTCCTCCATCGCCACTGTAACCAGATACTCCATTACCTGCGATGGTAGTAATAACTCCACTTGTTCTATTTATCATTCTAACGACATGATTATAGTGGTCAGTAAAATAAACCAAATTATCATCAATGTCGACTGCCACTTGAGTTGGGTTTCGTAATAAGGCCTCTTTGGCAGGTCCTCCATCCCCACTGTAACCAGCTATGGCGTGTTTACCAGCAAGGTTTGATATCGTATTGGTTTTGCGATCCACTACTTTGATTGTATTTGCGTTGTTATCGGGCAAGTACATCAAGTCATTAACCAAGTCAAGAGTGATGCCATAAAGTCGATGCAATCTTTGATAGATTGCTGGTCCGTTATAATGAGAGGAAGTACCGACTATTGTTCTAACTTTATTGGTGTTTAGGTCGAGTTGTTTAACGCTGTTAGTTGCAAAATCTGCCCAGTATAATTGATTATTGTAAGCATCAAGTGATAATCTATTGGGCATTCCCATTTTGATTTGAGTAGCGGGTACATAGTCTTCACCGATGCCCACCATGTTTGGAGTACCTGCAAGCAACGATATTATGTTGGTGTCTGTGTCTACCATTCTTATTACATAATTGTTAAAATCAGCAATGTAAACTCTTTTCCTGACTGGATCTACTGCAGTGTCACATGGTGCATTAAACCATGCATTTAGCGCATCACCTCCATCTCCATAATATCCATTGTAGCCTACACCTGCGAATAAATAGAGAAGGCCATCCGTCCTGTTGACGTACCTTACAATTCCACTTAGTTCCGAAACGTATAATAAGTTATTCACATAATCTATTGAGACGCCATATGGATATGATAGAAGACTAGTATTAGCCACTTCAGGCGTAGTACTAAATCCACTCTGACCATAAACACCAGCCACCGTATAAATGTTACCATTCGTACGATTGATATAACGGAGCATATGTGAAGGACCCTCCTCCGTATAATACAAAACATTTAAGGTTAAATCAAGAGCTAGACATCCTGGTCTGAAGAGAGGATTATTAAGTGCCGGGTTACCATCTGCGGTAAATCCTTGAACACCAATTCCAGCATACGTGGTGATGATGCCAGTGTTCAAGTCGATTTGACGAATTGCATGATTAGCAGAGTCAGTTATATACATGACATTAGTATTTGGGTCGATGGCGGCATGTCTTGGTTCATTTAAAGTGGCAGATGTTGCCAAACCTCCATCTCCAGTGTAACCTCTTACACCTGTTCCTGCAAACACTGTCATAGACTCTGATGCTAAATTAACTTGTCTAATAACCATGTCTGTGGTATCGAATACATATAACAGTCTCCTCCTCTCGTCGAGATATACACCTTGTACACCGCTTGGTTGAGTATTGATGGCAGTTGCAGGACTTGTAATGCTCCATCTACCCACTATAGTATTGACGATAGAATTATCAGAAACAACTCTAATCCCAAATCTCTCGCAAGTATACATTTTATTTGCAACTGGATCATACTCAATATACACAAGAGTATCGAATGTAGATCTACCTATTAAATTACCATCACCAGTTGATGTCACAGTGGAGAGTTTGCCTCCAATTCTGTTAATTACATTTTTTGTAAGATCTATAGATCTCACGAGACTTGCATCGACATCACAAACATATAAGAGATTATTTAACGAATCGAAAGTAACACAAGAAGGTTTCATGAATGATGCACTAAGAGGTGTGCCACCATCTCCACTATAAGAACTTTCTGATGGTGTTCCAGCAACTCTAGAGATGACACCAGTCGCTCTATTCACTACACGAACGACACTATTGTTAAATTCAACAAAATATAACAAATTATTGGTATAGTCAATAGACATGGGACCAGGTGAACGTAATAGTGTGCTAGTTGCGGGTCCAGTCTCGCTATATCCCGCAACACCTGTTCCAGCAAACGTTGTAATAATTCCACTCTGGATAGAAATAACACGAATGACATTTGATATGGGGGAAGAAACATACAAAAAATTTTGCATTACGTCAAGAACTAAACTATGTGGCTCACAAATGGCTGCTAAAATAGCGGCTCCATTATCACCAGAGTAACCACAGGTACCTATTCCCGCCACTATACTCATGGTACCAGTCGTCATATTAATCACTCTTATCATGTGGTTATTCCACTCGTTAAAATACACTAAATTTCTTGCACTATCTACAGCAATACCGGTCGGGTTTCCTATAGGAGATAAGGCAGTTACGTTATCTGCACTAATCCCAGAGTAACCTACACCTGCTACAGTTCTGACGTTACCACTATTAAGGTCCATAACTCTAACCACATGCTTACTAGAGTCCGAATAATATAACAAATTTCTAGCACCATCTAATTTAGCGGCGTAAATGATTCCAAAATTTCTAACGTTGGATGCAGGTCCTTGATAACTAACTGGTCCACCTACTACAGTGTTGACAATGTTGGTTCTCAGGTCTACTGATTTAACTACTTGATTGCTCCTGTCAACAATGTATAATAGATTTCTAGTTTTGTCGAGTGCCAATCGATTTGTTATTCCGAATGTCGTTTGTTTAGCCAAACCACCATCTAAAGGGTATCCAAGAATACCAGTTCCTGCTAAAGTGGTGATGATGTTGGTTGTGATATTGACCACTCTTACAGCATAATTTAGATTATCGGATAGATAAACCAACTTGTTCTTCTCATCAAAGCAAACGTCGCTCACTGTATTGAGTTTTGCGTTAGTGGCCAAACCTCCATCTCCTAAATATCCTGCACCGTTGTATCCTGCGAATGCGTTGATGATTCCGGTGTTGAGGTTGATGGTCCTTACAGCGTGGTTACAAAACTCTGCAACCCATAAGACGTTGGTTGAATCTAGATACATTCCCGATGGGCTACATAACTTGGCGGAAGTAGCACTAGCTCCGTTTCCAGTGTAGCCAGACTGGCCCGATATCCCTGCTATGGTGAATACCTTGTTACTTGTGCGATTCCAAGCTCTGATCGTGTGGTAGCCCTCATCAGAGAAAATCAAAAGATTTCTCTTGGTGTCTAGTACTATACCAGCTGTTTTTTGAATGTTGGCAATTGTGGCAATTGTGCCGTCGCTAGATGTTCCTCCGACGCCGGTACCGACGACTGTTCTTATAATGTTTGATGTTCTGTTCACTTCTCGAATTACGTTGTTTCCATAGTCTGCAATATAAACTAAATTGTTTGCGTTATCAACTGCGACCAAGTATGGATTTCTGAGCTGAGCTTTAGTAGCGAGCCCTTCGTCTCCAGAGTACCCGATAACACCTATAAAATGTAAATGGTATTGGGTGACATGTAATAATTACCGTTTCCTGCGAAAACAGAAGTAAAATTGGTCAATAAATTGGATACTTTGACAGTATTGGTATCGATATCACAAACGTATAATAGATTGTTCACTTCGTCATAGGTATGACCGACAGGAGTTGAGAGCTGAGCGTTTACATTCAGAGAACCAAGGTTGACGTTCCAGTTTCTTCCTATGAGCAAGTCAATTTGTGGTAGTCCGACCGCAATAGTAGATAACATGAGGATACATAAATATACCCTCTTAGCGACCGTGAGCATGGATATATTCCAGGCTGCTTGCTGTTTTGTACAAAAATAAATTCGGAAGTTGGTTAGGAGTGGAATCTCCGTGGGGGTGCGGCACCGAATATTTAGCTTTTTCGGTATCAAAATCGATGCGCAGTTATTATTATCCTCAGCAAAAGATGAGTTTCCAAATATATTCCGGTTTAAAGGGAGATTGCGGAGATCGTTCTAAAAAGTAGATTTGAAGGTTAAAAGAATCGTCTACTGTTGGAAGATAGGCCTGTCTGAGTAATCAACCTGCTCTGATCAGCATCTGACTAATCAATGTTGCACTATCAGCACCAGAATAATATAGACACGACAGTTTTGTAAAATATTAATGACATTATATCATAGCAAACAAAAGGATACAGGCCGATCATGTGAGGATTTACATAGTGGTGCCAAACCGACTTGCTTAATTTTCCTGGGATCACTACTTATTTGGACTTGATTAAAGAACACAGTCTAGGAGCAAATCAAAGAGCTAAAGAGTGATTGTAAAATAGACCTTACACCCATAAAATAAAGTATTATAAGATAATATAAACATGGTAGTAGTTTAGTTTTTAATCACTGACACCCGCACCCTTTATTAGTAAAATCATTGCCGTCCAATCCTCCCTTATTTCCGAAGCTGCTGACTCCTGCCAATTCACCAGGGCGGCAACGTAAATACTCTACTCAAGACCATTTCATCAACTTCTCGTTCTTCTGATGTGTTGTCTTTTCTATTGAAAATTTGGTAAAAATGATCGAACGACTGAACAAATGCTCTCATCTCTGGACATTGCTATCAATTCCTTCTTTTCTTCCTCTGTGATGTCTATTCTTGAAGCGATACTACATACTATATCTGATCGGATTTTACTATCAATACTTTCATCCCTAATTATTTCTATCATCTTCTTCTTTTCTTCTGCTGTAAGATCTTCTCTTTTGGAAATACCAAGTGCTGTTGTTAATCGGACTTTACGACTAATATTCTCATCCCTGATGATTGCAATCCACTCCTTCTTTTCTTCTGCTGTAAGATCTTCTCTACAGGCGAGTTGAGCTGCTATTATTGATTGACTACAACGCCAATTCCATTTTATAAGTCTCTCTACTGTGATGCCTTTTCTACATTCTTTTATTGATAGAATCTCAGAAATATCTCGTTCCTTTAATACTTCTTTCACAATATTCATATCAATTTTTGTATAATGACATAAATATGACATCAAACGTGTCACTTCCTTTACTTTATGTTTTAAATTATTACATATTAATTTCAGACTGAATTCATGTGTACTTTGGCATTCAAGAATTTCATGTGATTGTTTTGATATATTTGGTTCTTCACCTTTAACTAAAATTTCTTGAACCATACCATAATCACCAAATGTACATTTATTAAAAATAAAATCTTCTAAGAAAAGTAGCTGCTGCTCATGGTAAGTGTCAAGCGACAATACGTTGTATTTTTGTTGGTCAAATGGACACTCATCTAGACAATGTGACAATAAAATCAATGTCTCAGCAGTATCAACCTGATTAGTAGATTCAAACAAGCAATTAAACAAATTGAGTATTTTAGGTTCTTGTTCATCAAATAGGATTCCAGAAGTAAAACACCATGTCAGAAGATAATAACGCTTACTACAGTTGTCTTTAATGAAAGTAACGACATCCTGGGGCACCTCTCCATTTTTGAAGCACTGTTTTATGTAACATGCAGCAAAGTATTCTTGGAAACTTTGATGTACAAAAAAATAATCATGCTCCTTCTTATCTATCACTCCATTGTCCAAAGATCTAATAAGATGTGTGCATGATAAATATTCTAAAACACTATCATAATACACTCCAGTAGTATTATTGTTTTTCAATACTATATTTATATGCTCTTCAACAAACTCCGAACTCATAAGAATGATCTGCTTCTTCATAGCTTCATATGCTAACTTGCACATAACTGTTTTATAGATTTCTAAAGTTGTTCTTGCTATTTTATTTTTTTCTAATTCAGTGCTGAAAATTTTCTTCACAACATCAGTGTACAATGACGATAACGTTGTAACCTGCCTCATTACTTTCTTTTTTGACCAATAATAACATAAAAGTTCCAGACTGACTGGTACATGAGATATCGCCCATACATTACGGTTTCTTCGTAGGAATGTAACAAACTCTGCTGTTTCCCTCTTTACCAACTCAATTGCTGAATCACGCTTTGCTTGTTTAAAGTACTTCTCAACAAATTCTGGGATGTCTTTATCTATAAATCCTACACATCTCAGGTGATTGTCAAACTTGATGGTATTATCTCCACTAATTTTTATTGCTGGCATTGGTCTCGATGTCATAATAATGTATGGTTGAAAGTTTGCATCACAGAACAAAACTGAGAAAAAGGACTTGAGAGCAGGATTGTCTAGAGAGATTGCAACTTCATCATACCCGTCGAGAACAAATAATATACGGTCCTTATTGTCTAACAACCAATCCCATAAATCACCAGGTGATGATTTATCCGAAGCAGAAAAACAATGCCTATTGATGATATTGCAAAAAATAATGTTGTCATCACCATACATTTGCAAAGGATTTATTAGTAAGTCTCTCAATTTTATCCAAAATACTGCGTCAAATTTACTCCGGAACAACTCTTCCTCACCGGACCACTGGCATGCAATGTACTGGCTTAATACCGATTTTCCGACACCCGCTTGTCCAGTGATGAGTATTCGTTTATGTGACTCACTCCCCTCCTTGAATAGTTCTTTGATTGGGAAGGAATTTGAATGTTGAAATAGGCTCTCGTATTTGTCAAGCTCTCCTTTATTAAACTCCAACTCTTTATCAAATTGTTTTGCTTGTTGTGTTTTGATAATGGTTAGGTTGACGAAGCATTCGGAAATATCGCTTGAATCTGCCAGGAGTATTCGGTTAACGTTTCTCCTCATTTTATAGTATCCAAAGAGTTTCTTTTGGATGTCTCTATTCTGAATCTTCGCCTCTTCCTTACGTTCACCCTTGGGTATTACGTTCACAGTGAATTGATTTATTGTATTCCCAGAATTGATAGTGTTGTTCTCACCTCTTCTAAAGTTCGTGTTAAGGTTGTTCATTCGTTGTTTTCAGTTTTGATGTACAGAATTATAATTTTCAGTTTATTATCTTTTGAACTGTAAAATAGGATACAAAGATAATTATTAGTCTGTTATCACGCCCGTCTAGCTCAGATTTTTAGAGTATTCGGTAGAGCGCAAGACTCTTAATCTTGTGGTCGAGGGTTCGAGCCCCTCGGTGGGCGTCCGTTTTAACAGTTTGAACGAACATTGCGTATTAAAAAGTTTACATACAAACTAAACCTTTCGTGTTCGAGGAGAACTCAAAACTGACTCTTGACTTAAGTTCTGTTTCTTCTTTGAAAGAGAACATGGTCCAGTCGATTTCTTGTCATTGGAAATTTACACCCGTCGCTAGATATCGTTCAGCATGTTTTATTTGCAAAACTATTCATGAATAACGTCATGTCACTAATGAGTTGCAGTAATTGATACTCTGTACACAAGAATTGTATACTCCGGGTATTGTTCTATAAATGTACTCATCGGAGTTCTAATTGTCGGAGTCAACTATTAGATGATAAAAGCCAGATGAGCATTTTCGATGCAGAGAACGATGACGGCTTTTTAGCAGCGACTAACATAGTTTCGTTCTCTATTGTACTAGTCTCTCTGCCTTCAACAATTATTGTGTTAGTGCTTTGTATACGGAGATACAGGCAAGAGAGGAAAAAGCACTCTAAAGAACACCTTACGATTCGACAACTTATGAAATACTTAATATCATTTTGCACACTCATGCTACTTATAAGCGACTTGATGTTCGAATCCTTGTACATCCCATCACAAATTACTCAATACATTCATCATAAAAACCACAACTCCACTGTTCTCACTGGACTCGCTGTTAC
>JAOPGA020001246.1:0-11898 GCA_026419775.2 Acrasis kona | reverse complement strand
CACAAACGCTTCAAGAGCATTTTCAATTCCCACCAAGCTTCACAAACGTTGTCCACACAACATACTACACCACAAACACCGACGCTCAACACAAATAAATTACATTAACGCATCACGACCGATGGCACATTTTTCAATGATCCAACCCAGAGTCCTTCTTTACCAGACAGCATCAATCCAACATCGCACAAGTACTCATCAAATACTTTTGAACAACAACAAATTACAACAAACGAAACACCGACATCACCACGCCGCACAACATTTCAAATCTGAGCATACCAACGTATATACATCAGATCAAACATACACTATCCCATTACGTCACCAACCTCCTAGAGTATCTTCTCCGATTAATCGCCACCAACTGAATATGAGCCTTTGCATATTACATCTCGAACGTAAGTAAATGCATTTTCATTTCACTAATGGTGCGTAGAGTCTGGCAAATCGGATGACATTTTCAACACACACCCTTCCAACCATCACAACATTCAACGAGGACATACATTTACATCAAAACTTATCGTATGATTCCCATCCACAAGCCCATTCTACGTTAGAGCGTGTCAAACTGTCCTGCATTTTCCAACGTCACACTACAGAAGGTTTC
Organism: Acrasis kona; assembly: GCA_026419775.2. Classification (NCBI taxonomy): domain Eukaryota; phylum Heterolobosea; class Eutetramitea; order Acrasida; family Acrasidae; genus Acrasis; species Acrasis kona. The sequence goes on along the minus strand of JAOPGA020001246.1, from coordinate 11,285 downwards.
TTTGTAATCATGGGCCAAGATTACAAAGAACCAAGAGATGTCGCAAACCCACTGACCGCGAAATTGCCTTTCACTCACCAAACCGAGAGCATTGTCTCACATAGACATTAACAAATACATTAACAACAATCAATCCCATGAAAGAACAAACAATTATAATCATAACAAACACTCCCATCATTAACCAAGACCTATAACAGATTCATTCCAGCATGTTCCTGAGATGTTCTTGTTCCTCCCATTAATCCCATTTCGTTACCAACCTACTCTCCACAGAGTATGTAATACCATACACATTACGTGTCATACCGAATGTAAGTAAAATTGTATTTTCATTTCTTTAATGTCTGGCAGATGGATAACATTGATGATAATGGATCATGTATAATTGATTCTCCYACGCAAAGTCCTTCTTTATTGAGAAAAATGTAGAGCTCCACGGCCGGCAATTCTACCTGTAAAGAATAGACGTTTAACAAGGGAAGAACCACCTAAGAGTGTTCTCACCACCGGCATTTGGTGTAAGTACCTTAATGTTACTTTTTCTAATGTAACGAATAGTCTTGTTGACAATCAATCCATCTTACAACTTTCAATCAAGGAGAAAACTTTGAGGAACAATAGTTCTACAAGAAAGATCACTTTGAGTAATGGATCACATACATTGAGTCACGAAGGAACGATCCACACATACACTGAGTCAACCAAACAAGAGCAACAAATTCCGCCACGTCCAACATATTCGTCCTGGTTCCTACCATTAAATTCATTCGCTACCAACCCACTTTCTGCAGAGTATGGCAGTAATCTTTATACATTACATGCCGTCTCAAACGGAAGTAAAATTTTGTTTTCATTTCACTAACGAGCGAAGAGTCTGGTAAGATGGATGCCTTTTTCAACATGAATGGAATCAACCACATTTACACCTCCACACCCAACATTGAAAAACATTGATTCTCCTATACATTTGCCAAAAGCAAAATCTAGAGCTCCATGACCGATGATTCTATGCAAAGAATCTTCATCGCCATCATGGGCATGCCGTAAGTACCTTATTATTACTTTTTCTAATGATGTAACGAATAGGCGTGACAACATGAGGATAACAATCAAACCAACCATTTTACAACTTTCAATCAAGGAAAAAACTTTGACCATCAACAGTTTTGGGATTGGATCAGCACAATTACAAGTCATCCCCATACATTTAAATCATTTTGTCATCATGAAGAAACGACAGCACATCTCAAGAGATTTGTTACAAGATATTTTGAACATTTAAATGGAAGATCACAAGCAGAAGAACATTATGCGATGGATGCAACATTTTAATGATACCACAAGAGGAGTGTGGATTGAGTTATACTTTTAGACTCATTAGAATACTATGAGGCAACCATGACCGTTGACTTTTGATTTTTAATGTCAAAATACAGACGTCTAGCGGATACTAACTGATTCAAATCTGTACGTAATAAAATTTGCATTTATCAAAACTTCTGATTTCCATCACTCTTTCTCAACATCCGAATAATGTCTTGATTGCAACTGGAGGGGACACACAATCACTGTGAACGAACGTTGACTCAATTTGTAAACTTGCTTTCTAATTTCATATAACTCAACCTCTCCTTTCTGTTCCACAGAACTGTTGAAAAAGTAGGATATAGTATAAAAATGACATGTAAAATTCGGTTCGTCGAAAAAACAACAATACAATATGAAGTACACAAATGAAACAACAAGAACAGAATGGATAAAGAAACCAGCTGACCAGACCAAACAAATCAAATCAAACGTTGACCTTAATAATGTTGTGGCAGGGACAAGAAGGAGAAAGGATTACAACTATGCCGACACGCTATTTAATGGGGATGTGAACAAACCTGTACAAAGACTAAAATGCAAAAGACTCTCAAAGAACAGACTTGAAACAAGATTAAAAGCTACAATATGAGCTGCTGTTCAACACGCATGTATCATAATAAATGTTTAAATAAATCTTCCATCCGGGCACGGTTACAATCAAAACACATTGCATGAACCAAATCTAAACGGATGAGCTACGACCATCACATGGACCTTCATCTGGTACCGTATCTTGGAAGTTCTTATCCATTGCTGCTGCCAAGGGATGAAGAAGGTAAGAAGACACTTTCGTCAGTTTCCACTAACCTCACATTAGAAAACGAATCCATCTTCCATCCAGGCACGGTTACTATGACCAAACAGAAAACGTTGAGAAACCATAGTTTCATACGATCCTACGATATGGGTTCTGCCCCTTTCAGCTTGTACCGTATGTCCCTTGTTAAACACTGTTAATCTACGGAACATGAAGAAACGGCGACCGTCACAGTAAAACTGTGATACATATATCATTCGAAGGTTATGGGTTCCGCTCCTTCTGCCTGTATCATAGATTAACAGACAAACTGGCGCCGCTCAACTCCTATTGTAACATCGTTAGTCATGTTACTAGAACACAACCAGATAGAGTTATACGACATCGAATCAAAAAGATCATCATGGAGTTGGGCGGCAACGGCATGCACAGTAGAAGAGCGAAACAGAAATGAGCGAAGAGCAAAAAAGTAGAAGAAAAAAATAGAAGGAGAGAGCTAGCACCACACACTACTTGTAAGTAATTCATCACGACAGCTTAACTAACTTCTCAAGTAGACAGCATCCAGCCACTAGCACCAGCAACACCTTCAAGATCACTAGAGCGATATGCAACATCAACACTCACAAATGCACCTATAACAACAGCCCGAGAATTCAGCAACACATAAATCTCAGCTTCCACCTACTCCAGCACTTATCAGATACAGCTACAGCAATTGACAGACAACTACCGCCTTGATATCAAAACGAACATGCCGTAACCAAACAACAGCAGTTCCGTTGCTACGCAAGTATGCACCGCCTCCACTTCTATGTGACTTTCTTGATGCCATACCATTACCAACTTCTACGACAATTGCTACATCTCGTAGAAAACCAAATTGCCACCCTTCTGTTGAACCATCCATTACAACCGCTTCAGCCACCGCAACTGTACTCCTACAATCACGATTGCACCAACTGGTATAAATGCCACGCTTACCACTGCTGTAACACCTTATTTAACTAGAAATTAGCATTGAACGGTCGACATAACAAATGGAACGATCGAATGGTTGGAGATTCAAATATTAAATTGCCTTAACATTTAACAAATTGAGCCTTTTTCACGTTTAATTAAATGATCAAGTGAATCGATATCCAGGCGGAGCACATTAACAGCATTGGTCTCTCAGAATCATAAAAATTTGATGCATATGAAATTGGGATGCGATACGTTGCAAAAACTCACTTTTAGAAATTGTGCACAATGATTTCATGATGATTAATAGTCGCCAAATAATACAATGACAACTTGTGAATAAATTCGTGTGATGGATTTGGAGCCAATCCTACATCAAAGCAGGAAGAATTTTTAAGAAATACTTATATGGACTCGTTGATAATACAACTCCGTTTTTCTTATGTTAACGTCAATACAATCTTCCAACTTGTTTGACTCCGTTTGTTTGAATCGGTGCATCACTGCGACAAGTGTAAGTCCATTCACATCTTATTACCATATGAGACCACTTATTGCACAATCACTATAATGCTGTGCGAGACCATCTGTCACATTGCCTTTTGAGGATAAAAACTTCACCACTACAAAATTAAAGGTCTTAGGCAGGTCATCACCACCCTTATCAATCTTAACCTTTCACCTTAAATTTAGATTCGATAGAATTCCTACCACATACCTTTGATAAATTTATTCTTAAAAACCTGAAAATCCAATTAAATTTCGCGTAATAATTGTATTTCGTAGATTAAAAGCTCTCAATGTCTTCAACATTGCAGTTTTTGAAAAAAAAAGAACACAACAGTAAGTGGAATAGTTTTTATTTGATGTGTTTTTAAATTTATCTGCCCGTTTATATGAAATTTTATTGTTGGATTTGTTCGTTTCATTTTGTGAATTGAATTGATATTTTATAATTACCAGTTTGAACAAACTAAAGTAGTGCCACACAAGAAAACCAAGGTCAATGCTAAAATAAAATTCATTTTTCAATGTTTTTTGAAAACAGGGATAAGCTTGATAGTTTATTGGTAGTTTTACAACCCCCGTCAATGGTTATTGATGCGTTACCTCATTGAAGTCCTGTAACTAACACAGAATATGAAGAAGAAGAACCACTCTACACAATAGTCCTAAAGGTAGAAATAAAGATATATGCAGAGAATGAAGATATGGAAACAGACGGCAACTCTGAATAAGATGTGGAAACAGATGGTAATTTTGAAAAAGAAGGAATATAATCAGATTAGTATCATGTAAAGTACAATTTCACAATAAACAAAATGCAATCAACTAATACACATTTGTTATTTTTTTTCTTGTCTTACTACCCTTGACAGCTTATTCTCATGTTTGATTAATACTTGTTATAGACTTGATTAATTATCAATGAATACTCAATCATTACTTAATTTTTTTAATATTAATTAATCATTACTTGATAATTACTCAATAATTTTTCAATTTAAAGTTGATTATTTATTGATTATCTACAATCAACCAGCTATCATTACATGTTCAATAAATAATTAATTTAATATTGAGTAAATATTGATTAATTTTTGATTAATTACCAACAAGTTACGTTAATTTAAAATATAACGTGTAGCCCAATGATATTTATATACGCTTAGTAGGTATGTGGTGCAGTCAAAGAGATATGCGGCAATAATATATATTATAATTTTTTTACAATTATTATTGATATTTTATGGACCTCATAATGAGGGGTAATGATTCATTGCAAGAGTGATTATCAAAGTGCTACAAATGCTGTATATATTCCAATGCTATGAAAATCATCCAAAAACATCCATTAAATTGTTGTGACGGTCATCTATTATTTGCTGTACAAAATTATTACGTATGTGGGAGAATGAAATAACGTAGCAATGTTGATGACAACAACGGTTAGTATGGAAATGTTTCTGAATAATAGGGCGCTTTATTCTATAATTTCATCCTTTTTAAAGTTGTTTTACAATTACGTTCACCACTGTGTCCTAAAATGCAAAGTGACAGAACACTGCAGCTTTAAGCAAAACAAAAATTTGAAAATAAACAGAGGAAGATTTATGGGGAGGAAGAAAAAAAGGAAAAGAAGCAGTTTGTACCTAGATTTTCACATGACAACCAGGATAAAGTACACAAATCAACCGCAACAACTGTATATAATGAAAAAGATGATTATTCAACTAGTAAAAATAATTTTGAGGTAACAGTACACATTGCTTTAACTAACATTGGTAGGCATTTGAAACAACATCACCATTGGACGAGGATGAAGATCATACAGAACAAAGCGAAAAGGAAGACGACTTTGAATCAATCACCGGATTTTTTTTTATAAATTGCATTCTGCGACAAGCTTTATTAGAAATTATTTACATGTGTATAAATAACTTTATACAGCTGAAGGTCCGCTTAGCTTGGCAGATTTGATGGCATTGGTTGCGCAGCGCGCGTGCCAGATAGAGTAAAAGGTTTCCATCAAGATTGTTGATATCTTCCTCAACACTTGGAGTGGCTTTTTGACTGGTATCTTGTTTGAAAAGCGCTTAACTACATCCATACTAGTGTAACCAAGTAAACTAGCATAAATAGTAGCTTTGCGTTTGTCAGTCGTAGGATGTTCGTCAAAATCAAAACCACTTTGGTATAGTGTGAATGGAAGACCCCAGAATTTAAATGAGCCCTTTATGAGTGATCCTGGCAGCATGTTGCTTTGAATCAGGTCATTGATTGATCGCATTGCATCATAAGTGTATGGCAAATTTTTGCGACAATTTAAAAGAACATGAGATTGGTCCTCATGTTGCAAACAACACCTCGGGCATTTGGTGTTGCTAATTTGGTTGTTGTTGTCCCAATACTGCATTTTAGAAAGTGTGCAGAGTTGATTGGAACGGAGACGGAGGAGGAAGATCTGTTTGGGTTGTGACATAAGGTTGGTGTCAACGCTGGCTTTAATATTATATTCATCATGGAGAACTTTATATTTGTAGTCAGAGGAGTTGGAGATGGTGGACAGAAGATAGTCGGAGACTGCACTACAGACAGAGGAGTGTGGAACTTCACCTCTACAAACAATGTCAAAGAGAAGTGACAATAGACGACTAATGTCATTGATGTAGAAGTTATTTAGTCCCAGTTTTGCAAATTTATCCGCTGCTTCATTTCCAGGAATGTTGGCGTGGGCCTGGACATAAAAGAACTCGCAGCTAACAAAACAATTCTTCTCTATAACAATAGCAGAGAGAAGCTGATTGTCACATACACAAAGCTTTTACTCTATAGAAGTCAGCTTTGAAAAGCTATGAACTGCTTCAATACCGGAGAGGCAGTCAGTCATAATAGTGACATTTTGACCGTCTCTAGAGCGCCTTAAAGCTTGGAGAAATCCTTAGAGTTCCGCTCTGTAATTGTTGGCTATGCCAGGTATTCTTCCATACTCCACTTTATCAAAGTCCTCACTATTTACTACCGCATAAGCAGCAATAGTTTTGTCTTTGTTTACAGAGACATCTGTATACCAAATGACAACATTTTCATCGCTATTGATGTCGTTAGAGGTGGGAAATCAACCACCGGATTTAATTTACAAGATGACGGCAGCGATGAAGAAGAATTCCATTACAAAAAGAAGTACCTCTAGCAGAAAATTCCCACAACAACTTGTTATTTCATCAAAAAATTACAAAGAAGGCAAGGGAGATTGGATTAAATCTAGATGTCAACAGTAGTTTGTTCAGACTAAATTTGAAATGCTGTGCATATAATTGGGCAAATTATTTAGAATTAGGTAATGCACCTTGTTTTAAAAAAGCTGGACACCACAATACATTATGTATCAACAACAGATCCGACAGAACAGTGAAAGAATTGTTTCTTCAGCTTCTGCAATCAAAAAAAACAGGAACAGAGACAAGTAAAAGTATGGACTGCCAAACAAACACGTTAAAGTTCAATTATCCAGGTGACAATAATATCCCGTCATCATTCTCCGAACTTAAATCAAAGTACATCAAATTCAATAAGTACATCAAAGAAATTCTATATTGTGTATACGAGGAGTTCATTTTTAATCCAAATAAAAATGAGATACAAAAGTGTCCAAACTGCGGAGAAGAGGGATTTATTGTGAGGAAAGTGAATAAGAGCCTTGTTTACTACCCTAAACAATCATATTATTATATGTCATTCTCTTATATGCTGTTGAATAAGCTGCTTACTGATGAGGAACTTATTAGGCAGGCGGACAATATCAAGCTATCTTCAAATGGGAGTGTATCAGATTTCATTGATACTGGATGTGCAAAAAAGAAGTTAAAGAAGCATGTCTTGTTGCCGCATTACAAGAACAAATATGATTAACTCATATCTTGTTAATGCTTGCAACATGCTTTATATGGAAGGGATCCACCTCCGCGACAATACTCTTGTGAACAACCCTACCACTCACATACTCCTTGCTCTCAATAAAAATACCACTGACATTCACACGTCCAGACTTCTACATGATGAATACCACATTAAAGCGTCTGTAGATATAGACAAATTAAACAAAAGCGAACAAAAATTCCTACTTTGCCTCCGCTCCAACCAGCTTTGCACTCTGTCAAAGATGCGTTACTGGAGCAACAATCCAAATTATGACACCAAATGTCCTCGGTGTCATTCATCACATGAAGGGTTTCCTACAATATGGGTTTCCTACAATATCGCGAACGAAGTGAGCGATGGTTGTGAGACTTGTGGTGAAGAGAGTGTTTGACTTTGTCGGAGCGGTAGCGACTAGTGAAGTGAACTCTTAATTTCTAGATAAAAATCCAAATCGCCGCAGGCGATCCAGTTGACAGAGTCTTTATTGTAATATACACGTGTGTTCTCTTCAAAAAAAACAACTGCGTAGCAGTTGGAAAAATAAACCAATACATTCATTACTTGGTGGGAATAGTGCGAAGCACTATTTCCGTGTTCATTGTAATGGCTCATCATCCATCGTATCCATGTTGGCATCATTGGGGTCTAACACATCACTCAACTCCTGTACATTCTGTGTGTGACGCGAAGCGTCACACGTACCAAGAGCACTCCGTGCGCTATAAGAATTGGTGTTAGTAACATCTCCAGTGAGGTTGACTGGTGCCATGTGATTTTGGGCACTGCTCTCCGAGTCAGTGGCCATGGAACTAGTTGGTGGTGGATGTGGGCTTTGGTTTTGCCTTTGGGGTTCTGGTTGGGCCCCTCCTGCTTTGGCAAATAATTTTGACCAGTACTTTTTATTCTTTTCCTTCTCTTTTTCCTTTAAATATTTCCGTCTTTTATTGGGATGGAATTGGAGGTAATTCAGATCAGGATCGGTCAAGGCTTGTGTAGCTTTTCGCTTTTTCGAATGCTTCGGATCAGCTGCAGTATTGGGTGCATCTGCCGGTAATGGGCGTTCCATGCCCTGTTCATTTAAATCATTCGGTTCCTGTAAATCATCCAAAATGTTTGCTGCTATTGGTTCTAATTGTTGAGCAGCATCATCATCTTGAATCTCTTCAATGACAATCGATGGAATTTCGACTGCCGGTAAAGGAACTCTGTACAAGCCTGGTGCTGTATTGCAAACTGGTGCATATATCAGCGGGTGAATTGTGTCAAACACGAGTGGAGTTAATAACGCAGGAGGGGTGACGATTGGTCGCAGGTACTCGTGAATTGACCTTTGATCACTATTTCGAAGTTGGTTATGAAACTCACTAGATAACGCAACTCCATGCTCCTTCTGCAGCGCCTTTATTATTCTCTGTGCRGCGAACGTAGTTCGTTGCTTGTGCTTGTCACTGTAAAACCCAACAGTCCGTGCAAAGCATTTTTTGGTTAAATATAGACGCTGAGGGTATGGTAATAAGAACCAATTTGGATGACTTCTCAACAGTCTAGCACGCACTTGCTGAATTATTTCAAGAACATTCGGTAACCGCATATTAGAGATGATTACTCTATCCATCATGACTGGCGGAATGTCATATATAATGGAGAAATATTTCAAAATGTTCCTGTATGGTATTGACGGTGACGTAAAGTGGAGTATACGAAGGACTGGTACCTTTGGCTTTTTGGTCCAATTGAACGATGTTTTCGCTCTTGCCTTCTCTACGTTCATCTTGTAATCTAACTTGGGTAGTCCAATATCGAACCACGAATACTGTCGGAATACTCGATTAATAAAATGTAACTTGTAGCCACGCTTTAGGAGTCGCTCCCTGAATTTAGAACGAATCTCATCAAAGTTTTCAAAATGTGTACAGATCCTGCGATAACGGACCAATTCACCCGAAATTAGTGCTTTGAAAACACCACCTGGCGAAATTGAACTCTGGCGTATGTAACTATATGTATTCAGAGCTTTTTGGTACACTTTGATAACAATGTCAAAACCAATTTGATTGAATTTTCTGCGAACACGACTGACAATAATATTCATATCTAAAAAGACATGATTGTCAGCAGCTGTTAAGCTCAACAGCGTCTTCTTCGGTTGATAGCATTTGATGAACTCGGATATTAAATGTTCTTCACCAATTGCATGCAAATCGTCCAAGAATCGTTTCACAATTAAATTGTTTCTTACAATCTTCACTTTCAACTCTTTCGATATTAATGTTAAATTGGCAATCTCTGGGCTTGCATTAGTTCCCATTGGAATGCCGATGACTTGTTTGAAAGTTTGCGGTTGAAGTTGTACGTGTTCGGGTAGGTCCTTATTTATCGGATAGAACGGGACCCAGAAATAATTATTTTCCACGACGAAACGTAGCATCAACATGAGAGATTCCCATGCCGACGGACACCATGTGATTGGGTCTAGCTTGAATGCATACTGGGTTTGGGTTGACCCCGCTTGGTCCCCCCCTCCCCCCCTCCAAGTTGGCTGTGAGGGTTTGGGTTGTACCAAAGGGGGATTGTAGTACAAAAACATGTTTCGGTTGACCGTAGAGACATTTTGACGACTTTTTTGGAATCAGCGTCGAATTTCGGATCTAACGGTCAACTAATATTTTCGACTATTTTTAACTTGAGTCAACCAGTGTATATGACTCTATTTTCAAATTTGACATGTTTTTGGGTTAGTTRACATTATATGTAACATATTGACATACTCCGTATTCAATATAGATCATTATTGACTGAGTTATAAACAATTATTTATATATTTCCTGGGTTTCAGTGCTTTTTAGCTAAGATTGTCAAAATCCCATCTTACTAAAATCAGATTTTGAGATTTTAAAACTATAAAACTCGATTTTTGATGCTGATTGCGATGGTGAGCTCAGATTTGACATTGAGTCATTATTGACCAAGAATGTGATCTAATTAGATTTGATTTAAAATTGATTTAATTTTTTTCCGGTCTTATATGACTCGATTTTTGACGCTGATTGCGATGGTGAACTCAGATTTGTCATTGAGTCATTATTGATTGAGATATAGCCTTAGACTCAATAGAAAAAGCCTTGATTTAAAAGTCGGTACAAAATATATGTTTTAAGAAAATAACTCAATTAGAATTGATTGAAAGTTATAAGTTGTTAAACCAAAAATGCAGAGCTTGTGCATCTCTACACAGTGATATAATTTTTATTGGTTGACAATAAAATTATTACAAATTCCTGGATCTTTTTGGCCAAATTGATGAAATAGTCACTTATCTTTATTAATAATGACATTATGGCAATATATTAATAATGAAAGTTATAGAGCTCATCAAGGTCTACACGATTGTATATTTAAAATTTTAATAACTTTATTTAGTTATAATTTTCGAAATTTTGAAACAATTATGTTATAATCGCTATATTTGATTTTATATATAATTCAGATGTGATATATAATGTAATATTATGGAAGAGCTTACTGACAGCTTCATTTTGACTATAAATTCAATGATTTGTGAGTTGGTGATGGAAATTGGGATAGTATTTGATAAAATGACAAAACGATAAATTTGGGTTTGGGTTTGGGTTTGGGTTTGGGTTTGGGTTTGGGTTTGGTGTTTGGGTTTGGGTTTGGGTTTGGGTTTGGGGTTTTGGGTTTGGGTTTGGGTTTGGGTTTGGGTTTGGGGTTTGGGGTTTGGGGTTTGGGGTTTGGGGTTTGGGGTTTGGGG
>JAOPGA020001244.1:0-16213 GCA_026419775.2 Acrasis kona | reverse complement strand
TCCACCCACTCACCTTGTCTTTTGATCTTGTTTGTAACGGTGATGTTCCACACAAATCTGTTCGTCTTTTTGTCAAATCTTATTTGTCTTCTAAACGTGCTTACTCAGTTGACTACAAATATGACCTTCTACATGATGAATACCATATTAAAGCGTCTGTAGATATAGACAAATTAAACAAAAGCGAACAAAAATTCCTACTTCGCCTCCGCTCCAACCAGCTTTGCACTCTGTCAAAGATGCGTTACTGGAGCAACAATCCAAATTATGACACCAAATGTCCTCGGTGTCATTCATCACATGAAGACCAGCAACATTTGCTTCTTGACTGTCGCTATAATAAAACTAAATTACATGATGCGATGGTCAGAATCAATAAGGTTATCCAGGATAATCTGAAACCTGGCTTTGTTATTCGAGGCATTTTTAAATTTTGGGGAGCGCCATATTATTTGACGCAGCGTGGAATTGAAGGAAGCGAAGAAATGTCAGAGTTGCCGGAAGATTGGAAGAGGTCCATTTATGCTAGTATGCTAGGATATGTTAGTATGGACACTTTCAAGCGATTCAACAAGCACTTTAGAGTTCTCAAGCCTCTCTCTGTTCTCCGAAAAATCTCTACAATACTCATGGAAACTTCCCGTTCCATTTGGACCGCTCGATGTGTTTACAAGGCAAACTGTGAACACGAGCAATCACCTTCCCGGTGATTTGTATATATAATTTTTTGTGTAAGGTAACTCATCAATAACTATTGACGGGGGTTGTAAAACTACCAATAAACTTTCAGGCTTATCCCTGTTTTCTAAAAAAAGAAAAGATCAGATCTAAACGGTACCAACGGTGATTTGTTTTGTCCATTTTGTTGTTGTGAGAAATTACAACGAAGGCTATTTGAATACAAGCATACGCCAAGAGTTCTCACAGACAAATGGGGCCTCAAAGCTATTTTTATGATCTGTGTGCTACACTGTAAGATGAGAGTAGTTGGTAATATGATATCATTAGTTGTTGGCTCCACAAAAGAGGCAATCCACCTGATCATTGAGGAGAGAATAAAGCAATTGAAAGGATGTTCTCAATTTAGTTGGAGGGTAGAAGAAAAACAAGAAGATGATGATAATCCAGATCAGAAGCAGATCAAAAGTCCTTACATCAATGGGGATCAAGCACTGAAGATCCTAGTAAACTTCAATAGAATATTTAAGGGCATTATAGATGAAATGGAGCATTTTATATTTTCATTGCTCCGAATCATAATTGTTGGGTATGTGTGTGGAAGTAGTGAAACACTTAAAGCACTCCCTCCTTTGGATTTCTATGATAAACTGCTTTTGGTATTTGGAAGAGTGTTGTCACTGAGATATCAATCTTCTAGTTTTGCGTATTATATTCACATTGTAATAGCCCACTCTAGTACCTTGATTAAAACGTATGGTTCATTGGCAAGATTCGCAAATGAGGCTGCTGAGTCTCTACATCAACTTGTAGGATCACAGTTTGAGAGCTCGACTTGTAATAATGGAGGGAGATCTAAAGACCCTGTAAAAAAGAGTAGCATTAATCAAGTTATTCTAATTGGGTTACGTAGAATTTATTTGTTCTTTAATAATCCATCATGGGAGTGGGTTTCACAGGATCAATCATCAACAAGGAAGGAGAAAAAGCAGCAGAAACAAATTGAGCAACTAAAGAAGTAGATCAAAAAAGTCGAGGGGAAAGTGAATCTTCTTTGCGGTAATGATTGGAAGAAACAATTAGAAGAGATGAATTTACAAGTTAGAGGCTCTTCCCCAGATGACAAAGTAACAGTTGCCAAGCTTCTAAGTACCCTAAGCGAAGAAAAAGAACATTCACTAACACATTCATGTTCTAATCCCAATGGTTCTGAAACCCCACCATCAGAAGTCAATCTAACAGACATTAATGTACCAAATGTTAATGAACTAAATTTAATTAGTACCTCTAATGGAAAGGCCAACAAGTCTAAAAACAGTACCAAAAAAAGAAAACATGATCAAGAGAACAAAGAAAAATCTAACAAGCGACGACGCAATGCTTCCACGACTAATCATTACAAACAATTACAAGAAGTTGAAGATCAGGAAGTGGTCAAAGCATTAGAAGAGTTAGGATTTTCTCGTATAATTGATAACCCAGGAAAAGGCAACTGTCAAATTTATGCTATATTAAACGGGTTGCCAAACCAGACAAAGCACTCTGCACATACATTGAGAGAAAAAGCCTTAGAATACATTAAAGAAAATCTCGACAAGATCCATTTTGTAGAGTATGGTACTGGTCATGAAACAAATATGTTGGAACATTACATTAAATGTAATAACCCTTATGTTAGGCCGAATGAAAAGTGGAGGTCTTCAGAGGAGTATATTGAAAACATGGGGAAAGATGGATTTTACATGGATGATGTAACATTATCGGCATTTTCTAATGTATTGAACATTACCATTAATACATACTCATGGTGTATGGTGCTTTATCTAGAAATACATACAGACCAATTGTACAACAAGGTGATACTGTGGAGGTGAACCTTTTGCTTCGTGGGCTTCATTACCTGACCGTCAAAAAATAAATGATTCTTTTATTATTCACCTTCCAAATGGGTTTTTTAGAACAATCACCGCAATCTCCCCTTCAAAATAAAATTTGATTGACGATATATTTGGTATAGAGCCAAAACGTGCAGAAAATCATAGTTCTGTATTGATTTGAGATGTCAAGATAAAGTAGAAGTAGGAGGTATCATTTTGTGGGATAAACAAAACGCTTTAAATTACAAGAAAGCAAGTGTAAGAGGAGCAGTTATCGAGGCAAAAAGTACAGCAAAAGGAACAACCTCTCACAATTTCTATGCAAAGCTGAAGTCTGGAGAGTAAGTATCAAACTGCAAAAGATTGTTTAAATAATATAGATTTGTAATTGTGGATGAATTTTATACAACAAGAGGGAGAGAAGGAGCAACATTGTATAGAATGAAGGTTTGGCCAATAAGAGGAGGGAAGAAAGAGGGGAAGGCTGTGATGAAAGTAGAAGAGTTGGACAAGTTGTGCATAGGATTAGTTTTCAGTGATGGATCGTATTATTTGACACCAGTACCAGAGTCTTTGAAATACTTCCTGTGATTTGACAATAAAATTCGATTAAGCATCAACAATTGTGGGGTTCCTATATTTTGTCTATTGGCATCCTACTACTCAAAAGTAGTCATGTGTTTTTCAATTCCTAAGGGGACATTTTCTATGAAAAACTAGGACGCCCACTATCGAAAACTAGGCAACCAAAAAATTCCTATTTTTTGAAAGTGGGAATCCCAGATTTTAAAGTGGGGAGTCCCCAGATAACTTCCAAAATTTTATTCGGGTAATCCGATTAATCCAAATAATCAGATTAAGTGATTAATTACAACAAGTCTATTTATCCTACATTTGCCGACTACTGTCTAACCTTGAGCGGTGGAAACACTCGAGCGCTGGAAACACCCCTGGTAAAAAAATCTGAATTTGTAACAAGCTGTAGTTTATTAGGTAGCACTGGATCTAAATTCAAATTTTAGACCATGTCCGTAGGTGTTTCCACCGCACAAAGTTTTACAGTACAATGCTGAAAAGAATCAACAAGGTGCAAATCAATCAAAATTGTAGATTTATTTTTAAAAGGTTACCTTCCAGGATTACAAACCTTCTTAGAATCAAGGAAATACAGTATCACATGAAGATCAGCAACATCTTTTGTTAGACTGTCGCTGGGAGACCTTTTGAAAAGTTATTTTTAGACGGCCATTTTTTCATTGGGTTCCCATTGTTAGAAAGGTCAACTTACCGAAACCAGATATATGCATCTTAAGCCATCCACCTCATCATTGTTTTCGGAACAATCGGCAACTAGTTCCTGGAAGATGGTCCCAAAGGGTCTCGTATCAGCTGTAAAAAAATTGTGGGATGTATTCACTCACGTACGATAAAGTTGTTTCTGTTATAGAAGTGGGGCTTATTGCGTCAATGATGTATTATTTTTTTCAATTATTCAAAAGTACAATGGGTCATGGAGCCAAGTTTGATCAAAATGCCATAATCAATAAGATGTCGGACGTGTTTGCGCTTCGAAGAAGTAGAGGCGCTAATGAACAAAAAGAAAACGAACTAAAGCAAAAGGACATTTCCTTAGCAACCAAACTATATAAGCAGCTTTCACATCATCAGACTGCCTGCATGGTAAATTTCCAACACACTTTAATCTAATGTAAAAAGAGAAGTTAAAGATAAAGTCATTTTTCCGCTGTGTTAAAAACATTTTGTAGAATTTAACACGTGAACAGAATTTCTTCGACAACCCAAAATCTCTACTTCAGCCAATAAGGGGCATTTTACTGGAAGGCCCGCCCGGAACAGGAAAGACAATGATCGCCAAGGCCATTGCAAACGAGTGCAAATGTAGTTTTTTGAACGTCAAGAGGGAGCTACTGCAACATTCGTTATTAGGAGAAAGCGAAAAGGCCATGGCTGCACTATTTCAAGTAGCTCGCGCTATGCAGCCTTCCATCATTTTCATCGATGAGATCGACACGCTGTTCAGGAGTCGAAGCGAAAGCATGCATGAAGTCAGCTCAAGAGTGTTGGGAATAGTTCTTTCGCAAATTGAAGGATTGGAAACCAACAACTCCGAAAGAATAACCGTCATTGCCGCGACCAATCATTACTCTTCCTTGGATCCTGCCATCTCCAGAAGATTACCTTTGAAATTACACGTTCCCCTTGAGAGGTTGGACATTTTGAAGAAGCTTCTGAAGGAAGAGAAATTTGACTTCTCGAAAGTGGATTTCGACAAGATTGTGTCGTCGACGAACCAGTTTAGTGGGGCTGACCTGAAGGAATTGTGCAAGATGGCCTTGCATAATCCAATAGTGGAGTCTACCGACCAAAAAACCGAACCGCGCCCGTTGAGGACGGAAGACTTTACTTCGAATGTAAACAGCATAAAACCAATTAATAAAGAATTACAACAAGAACAAATGCTCAGAAATTTTTGGAACTCTGTAAACAAATAAATAATGTGAAACTTTAGTTTTACTTCTTCAATAATGCTGCCCTCTATTCGCCTCGATTTGCCGCATAAGTAGAATGGGTTCGATGTGTTTGTTGAAATAAATTTAGAAACTGTTGGTTACAATTTGTGAACGTTTATGAGCGAGAGGTTCGAACACATTTCACTTTTCACTTATTTCGTTTAGTATCGCTTCATCTATAACTGAATCGGAACATTTACATGACGAACCATCAGATAACGATACAACAGAAGATGATACAGAAGATGATTCAACTTCTGAAGGCTCGTATGATGATCCAATAAACAGCAGCCAAAACAATAAACCACCGGAAGTTCTGAGTGTTCCAAAATCAAGAAATACAGAGTAGGTTAAAAATGCTAAAAATCAACTCATAATCAAAGAAAAATTATATCACCACAAATAGAGGCACGATCCATTCCCCTTGGAAATGACGATTTGAATGAAATGTTTGAGGAAATGTTGGTAGTTTATGGTCACGAGCCAGAGAAGATAGAACAACTAAAAAACGATACCCTAGTGCACCAAAAAGAAGCAATGTTGTCCACATTCTTGCGTTTGACGGAATTCGACGACGACTCTAGGCACAAAAAAATTATTGACGATTTTGTTGATGTGGTCGATGTTAAGAATTTAAAATTAGATCAACTCAAAGATTTAAGGTGTAGTTTCCTATACGCCAAGCAGTACATTCTTCAATACTTTATCAAAACAAGAGACGGAGTCACCCAACTTAACCGGTGCTGTTCAGCGTTCCTCAACCCGAATAGCATTGACGAAATGAGGTCAAACATTCAGTACGAATTGGTCAGAATCATTCGTAGTTTGTTTAAATGTGATGATGGGTTGGTCACGTTCATTAACCAAGTAAGTCGGCTACTTTCATTAATGCTAAACACGCACCAAAGCCCGATGCCGTTCGCTCTCTAGTGCTGGGACTCAACTCCTTTGTTGACACGAAGACAAAAAGTGAAATTTTGATGATCATGTCTCTAATAGCCATCTCGTCACAACGAGGACGGTGGCTGATCCTAGAATCATTGAACAATTTCAAACTATACCATCGCGAAACCGTTCGCTTTGAAAAACTAAGTTATAACATGCATCAAGCGTGTGCCTTGAATGAAGAAAACTCGCTCAAGAGAGAAAATGAAGACTTTTTGACAAGGTCGCTAATGTTCCTTAATGCGCTCCTGACGGCAACAAAAGACGACTTTTCCACTGCAGCTACGCTTCGGAAGGAATTTACCATTGCAAAGGTATGTACACGTATTGTTTTGGACGCTAACAATCAAATAGGTTCCGTTAGTAGTGGATTGGTTGGTACAGAGAGAAAAGACCAGCATTCATAATAATTTACAAGTGCAGATCAAAAGCTTCCAGGAAGTCATGATGGAAGGAACATTACCAGCGTCATCAGACGATTCCAACCAACTGAGCAGCTCCATTGCAAGCAAATTGAGAGGACTGCCCATCATGAGCAACTTTGTTCACATTTTACACATACTAAAAGCAAAGGCAGAAGAGACTGATTTTGGAGACAAGTAAGTTTTCGCACGATCCACTCGCTAACCTTCGTCAGAGCATACGAGGACTGGAGAATGTTGGATTCGATGGTAGCAAAGGCTTGCACCCACGATGACTACGAATCAACGGTCAGAGAGATTAGACTGCAGGACAAGCTCAACATTTCACAAAAACAAATATCAAAGTTAGAAAATAGAGAAAGATGCACCATCAAGCACGTCCAAACACTAGTCAACAAGATGGTAGCCAACGGTCGCATCACATCGCCATTATCACCAACAGTAAGTACCGCTCACATGCAGTCAAGAATGCTAAATGATCATAGTCAGCCAACGAAAGAGAATCGGACAATGTATTATTGGAAGTGATCGCATGCGTACAAAAAGGATTCGACACGTTAATGGCCAACGCCACCCTCAGAATCAATTCGCCCACGTCGCCCACATCACCACCCATCACATTACAAACACCAACAATGACCGTCGATCCACCGACGCCGCCTACACTTTTAATCACAACGCCTCCACCACCACCACCACCACCACCTCCACCGCCGCCAACAGGATTACCTCCACCACCTCCACCACCACCACCTCCGTTCAAATCACCATCATCATCATCATCAGCACCACCACCTCCACCACCACCACCAGGAACGAAACCACCATTACCCAATTCACTTTTAGCATCCAAATCAAACAACAAACCAATGCGCAACATGTATTGGAACAATCTACCGAATCATCAATTACAAGATAGCATATTCATCAAGAAGGGATTATCGACGTGTTCGAATTCCATTCCGCTCAATCGAGAATTGTTATCGGAAATGTTCAGCAAATCAACGCTCGACAAGACGCCAAGATCATCATTAACGCCACCCACTCACATTTCGCCACAAACATCTCCCATACATTCCGCACCATCATCATCTACATCCGCACCATCGTCCAACATTAGTTTACTAGATGCAAAAAGAAGTCAAAATGTGTCCATCATCATCAAACAATTCAAATCGTTCACCACCCAACAACTCAAACAATACATCTTGGAGATGAACGATCAACGATTGAACGAAACGGATGTCGATTTCTTGATCAAAGTGACGCCCACCGCGGACGAGATTAAATTATTCAAATCGTTCAACGGCACTTGCGATCAGTTGAGAGAAGCAGATCGCTTCTTTTATGATCTGATGGACATTGCGGACGATTTGGAAAAGAGATTAAACACTTGGCAATTCATGAATCACTTTTACGAATCATCGGGAATGATCAGGCCCGATATAGAGACCATCACCACCGCGAGTCAAGATTTGATCGGATCCGATTCGTTCGGTGATTTGTTGAGCATCGTGTTGGCCATGGGTAATTTCTTGAACGGCGATTCCAAGAGAGTGAACGGATTCAAAATGAGCAGTTTGGACAAATTGAAGGATTTGAAATCCACGAGCGGCAATTTGACCTTGTTGGATTGTTTGATTCAATTCCTACACTCCAACGAATCATCCAGCAGGTGCTTACAGTTGCCGAACGAATTGAAGAGCGTGACCATGGCATCTAGAATCGTACCCGACAAGATTCAATCCGATTTGAAGGAATTGGAGAAGGGATTGCAGCGCATCGAATCGATCAAGAAGTCGATCAAGGTGTTGAGCGGCGATTTGTATCACGAAAAGGCGAATCGATTCTTGGAGGATGCAACGTGGAGCATACACAAGACGAGAGAAGCGTTCGTGGACATGAACAAGAAATTAGTGGACATGGCCAAAACATTCGGCGAGGATCCATCCAAGATTTTCGAAAATTGTCAATTGTTTTTTCAACAAATTTCTACATTTATGAATGCATTCGAGGAAGCGAAGGAGAAGCACGTGCAGGCCGTGAAGAGGAGAGCTGCAAGCGATAAGAAATTTGCCGATGCACAGGCGAGACAAAAGAAGAAGGAGAGCGCTGCTGGTGATAAGAAGAAGGAAGCAGATAAGAAGAATGAAAGAAGAGAGAGGAGAGCACATCGTTCGAAGAGCATTGAACATTCTCATCACGGCGTTGATATTGGTGCTGGTGCTGCTGTTGATGTAGAACAGACGAATGGAGAGACTGTTAGGAGGAATAGCGTTGCAATGAAACAAATGGAAGAGGGTTTGAGAACGGGTGCATTGTTTAAAGTGAGATGATAAAAATGTATTGATGATATTTATTGTGTAATGTTTAACAAAATTTTTATTTCTTCTTGCCTTTCACATATTCAACTTGGACCTTGGTTCCGTTCTTTTTGGTTACGAGTATAATTCCGTCCATTTCGTCATCTTTCCAACTCCCTTCGAATTTTTCGCCTTTTGATGTAAACGTGCCCCTTCCATTCCTGACGCCATCATAATATTCTCCGACATGCTTGTCGCCGTTGGCGAAATTGTATACACCCTTTCCACTCATGCAATTATCGACCCATTGTCCATCGTACTTTTCTCCATTGGGTGCTGTTAGAACTCCTTTACCATGCATTTGATCATCTTTCCACTCTCCGATATATTTGTTACCATTGCTTGTAAGGCTTCCGATGCCATTCATCTTATCATCTACCCACGAACCATCATATACATCACCATCAGGGAATGTCATAATACCGTGACCTTGTCGTTGATTGTTCTTCCATTCACCTTCGTACACGTCTCCGTTTGAATAACCGTACGTTCCCTTCCCGTGGAACAATCCATCCTCAAATTGTCCTTCGTAAGCTCCATTTTCTTGAACTAAAACACCATTCCCGTGATATTTCTCGTTTAGATAATCACCTATATATTCTCCCTTGTTTGTGTGGGGTTGTGTTTGAGTTGTGTTCGTCATCAAAAATCAAGGTACAAAATTATGTTTTATTCGGTAAATCTTACAAGAGGGGTGGGACTGCTAGGTGTGGTCGGCGAATTGTTGACATAAAACGATGGGAACAAGGATTTTCTTTTTTCTATTGGAGTCTCTGAAGACTCAACCTCAATATTAATCTTTGTCTCTTCAAGTTCAATATTCTTCTGAACAACCTTCCTCTTGCTTCTCTTCTTCATATTTCTGACTATATTAAACAAGCGTCCCTTCTTCTCCATACGGTTCATAATTTCTTTTTCTTGCTTGGTCAGAACATTTTGTTCGTCTCCATGCTCCATCGCATCTAAACCTTTTATTTGCTCCTTCTTTGACATGGACCAGCCTAGGCCTGGAATCTTTTCCAGTATAAAGTAGATGATCGTGGTCATGACAATGGCCCAGCCTGCAGTCGCAGCAATTCCTGCCACATGAACTCCCAATTGTGCCCAGTTACCATCACTCCATCCACCATTGACCAAACTGCCACCAAGAGCGGGAACAACCTTTTGACCAAACAAAGACGTACACAAAACACCATATGCGCCACCGACGCCGTGAATAGCGAATGCGTCCAGAGTATCATCAATGATGTTGACTTTAATCTTGATAACAACAGCAACAATCATTCCGGCACTAAAACCAATAAATATTGCTACTGTGGGAAATACAAAACCAGCAGAAGGAGTTATGGCAACCAGTCCGATCACGCAGCCATTACAAATACTGAGAGCAGTGGGTCTTCCATCAACGATCCAGTCGTATATCATGTATGCCAGACTACCAGCAGCGGCAGCAAAGTTTGTATTTGCTAATGCAACGGACGCATACCTTCCTGATTGAACAGTACTGGCTGAGTTGAAACCGAGCCAACCAAACCACAACAACCCTGCGCCAAGCACGACGAATGGAATATTCTGTTTATCTGCATCGAAATTTTCTTCCAATACAAAGTCATCATCGTGAGTCAATTCGCTTATTACATCGGACGACGGACTTGTGGAGGACGAGACATCTGTGGACGGATACTCATCAGTTACTGACCTTCTCCTCACCGTTTTGCGTTTTGATCTACAAAATATCCCTAACAAGAAGTTTTTTATTTTATCTTTGATAACATCCAACCAAGAATTGTACCCATTTCTTCTCTGTAGTAGAATCGAAAAAACAAGACCACTCATACCACTGGCGGTGTGTACTGGTAAGCCTCCTGCGAGATCCATAATTCCAAGTTTGAACAGCCATCCGTCGGGGCTCCACACCCAGTGTGCAACAAAACAATAAACAAGAGTACTCCACAAAAGTAAGAATAACAGGTACGTACGAAAATGTACTCTCTCGGCCATAGAACCCGTAATGAGTGCCTAATTTGTTAAATAAAAGCATCAAACATTGCATACTGGCGTGATAGTTGCGAACATTGCTTGGTAACTCATATAGCATGAGTTTGGCACGGTAGGTGCGGCAGGATGCGCGGAAGTGTAAATTTCATCATCTAGTAGCATGAAATACTTGAGGCTTCCCACTATCGGACCACCACCTGGTCCAAAGGCTACATTTCAATAAGAAAAATGAAATAAATGTAACTTACCAAGAGTATATCCTATAAACCACCATTGAACCAAAACTATAGTCACAGCTGTGAGACTCTGAAGCAGAGTTCCAGTTATAGACTTTGCTCCGACCATACCTAAACTATCAACATGATGAATAAAAAAGAACATTACCAGCGTAGAAGAACCCAAGTCCAGGAGTCATTATAAACACAAGCGCGACAGAAACCATCATAAAAGATGTATCTCCCGTGTTGGGAATGAAAGGGATTACATCGGTGCCATTGGTTGATGGTACGTTTGTGCTGTTCATTTTCTGTTGACATGTGGTGACATTGATAGATTGACAATATTTCGGACGAACTTGTTATTGTCATAAATTTCAACATGAAATAGAAATAAACCAACTCGCTCGCCTCCTTGAAAATGAACAACAGGGTACCAGTTCTATGCCTTGCGCTGTTTATCGCCTTGTTTGTGCTTTCTTTTGGCGGCGTCAGTGCATCAAAAGTTGTCAAGCATTGTGAAAAACAAAGGGGTGCAGTGTTCCAATCACAGAAGGCAGTGGTCCACAATAAGGAACTTTTAGAGAACGTTGACACAGAAATCAAGAAGGGAAGTAATGCAAATTTGGAGCAAAAGAGAAGACAGATTAGAAAGAACTTGAGGAAGGCGGAAGCTTTGCTACGTAAGACTCAAAATGATTTGAAGAAGTGCGTTTGTACAAGATCGACCCTTACATTCAAAAAGGCCAGATTACTAGTCAGAAAGTTGGCCAAGGCATACAGGAAGTGTAAGAGTAACCGTAAAAGTGTGAAACTAGCACTAAGGAAGGCCAAGTTCCTCCGTAAAAGAGCAGCCGTTGCTCTACGCCGCTGTGACGTCTGCAGAACTACCAAATTCACCAAGGCCCTGCTTATTGCCAGATTATCTGCTGAAAAGAAGAAACTGGTAGAGGCTACATTTGCTCTCTCTAAGGACAACAAAAACAAAAAGTTACTAGAGTCACAAGCCGAAGCACAAAATGAAATCAAAGTCGTTCAAAAGAGGTTAGATGGAGTGCGACAAACTTACAGAAAATGTAAGTGTAGGTCCATCAAGACAAAGATTTGGAAAAACACCATAAAGATTCGTAGGGATAAGAGACGTCTTAGAAGAACTAGAAAGACTTTGAAAAAGGCAATTAAACAATACAAGAAGTCACACAAGAAATCACAAAAGAAGGTGCACAAAAAGTCCCCAACCAAACACACCATCAAGGACACCAAACTTCAAGCCAAGAAGATCAAGGACGATTTAACTAAAGCACAAAAGGAACATAAAACCTTGTCAAAGAAATTACTCAAGTGCAGAAGAGATTTAACAAGAAAACCATCCGCAAAGCCTTCCACAAAGCCATCAACAAGAAAACCATCAGTAAAGCCAACAAAAAAACCAACAGTCAGACCAACCACTACCTCCGCACCAACCACCACTACTTCCGGACCAACCACCTCACCAATGCCAACAATGGGTTAATAAAAACAACATTAAAATAAACAAATTTATTCAGTCATTTGTTCGCTCCTCTGCCCACCAGTCAAAAATATAGTCAATTGTTGAACGCTCACAACAGCGGTTGGTAGTTTTGTGTCGTTGATCATTAAAAGTCTATGAACGCGAGTGGCCTTCAATCTCTTCACAATCATTTCCAGTGTGGAATCATGTTTGCACCAAAGGTAAGGATACTTGTCCACAGGGTTGCTCTGACGAACGCTGCTCAAGAAATCAAGCACTGGCATGTTTAAAATGTCAATGTTGCCGTGGCTAAGTAAAGAAATGTCTCTCGCTGAGATGACACTAATGATCTGTCTGTCGTCATCAGAGTCGCTGGTGAGGATAGGTACGAAACTGATGCGTTTTTGTCTCATGAGGAGGAATGCATCAATGGCACGATCTTCTTCCGTCACGTAAGAATTAAATTCAATTCCAAGTCCAAGTGCATCCATTGTGTCTGAAAAGTTTGCTGCACCCTTGTCGTCTATACATTTCTTCAATAACGAAATGACGTCAGAATGTGTCACAACGTTTAACACCTTTCCTGGTTTTGAATGAGTTTTAAAATTGATTTTCTTGTCTTACCTTGTTCGCAAACAACTACCCTCTTGTTTCCCTGTCCAAGTTTTTCTGCTACTTGGAACATGGTGCTGCTGGATGGTAGGGTGACGTATGCATCAAGCTTTGAATAGTCTGTAAGTTATAGTCGAGTAATAGATTGAAAATTCTTACTTGCAACTTCAGATACTTTTGTTTGGAGAATTGCATTTTTTAAATTCTCATTTTGGAGTGTTTCAAGAGTAATAGTTTTATCTTGCTTGAGCAACAAATCAATAACAAAGTCAACAATGTCAATGTAGTCGACAAATACAGCCTTGTTTTGTTCTAGACTCTGTTCGCATTCGATAACTGGTGCTGATCTAACATCCTTCTCGATCATTTTCTATAATGTTAACCATGTACGTCGGCGAACAAATAACGAACGGAGATGCATTCTTGAATGGTTTGGTCCTTATTTAATGTCAAAACAGGTCTTGATTCTCCAACTACATCTGTAATCTTATGTAATTTAAAGTATTCAGAAAACAAGCTCTGTGGGTTCACCATGTTCCTGTTTTGATGGTGAGGTTTTTTTACAATTTTGAAAAAGCGCCAGACAGAACAAATGAGGAACAACAACAGCAAGAGAATAATTAAAAAATGTTTATGTACTATTCACAATTTAAATAACTGGAGTGGCGAAACTTGGTCCCATACTTTCGATACCTGCTTCATCGGCTCCACGTCTGATTTTGAAGAATCCATTTTCACCCCAATCGCCTCCCCATGAGTTCTTGACAATCCAGTACTTTTGTCCATTCTCTTCTCCGTAGCCGACACCTAACACAGAGTGACCTCCCTTGATGACTGTGCTCTTGCGAATGTAGATTCCACCTCTGTAGCGTGTAAAGTCAGCGTAGACCAAAAAGTTGAGGACGACTGGACCGTGAGTGAGTGCTTCCATGATGTTTTGTTCGTTGCTTCCTCCTACATAACCTCCAATGTATTGGTAATCAGTCACATAGTTGCGCTTGTTGCCTGGACACTTGTCTTTTGTGCACTTTGTGTCGGCTGCTTCATAAGTGTAGCATTCTTCTGTTTGAAGTCCGAAATCTTCTCCGTACTTGAAGACCAAGTATGGGAAACCTCCATTGCATCCTTGTGAGTATGGTGAACAGCTTACAATGTCTTGTGGGGAAAGAACGACGTGCTTTGTGTTCTTGGAGGCAATGTTGATTCTTGCTTCAAGGGCGGCAGTTGAGGCGAATGAGAAGCAACTTCCACATGATGCTTGATTGCGAACTGGTGATACGTAGTTAACACCTGAAACGTTGCGCCAGTCTACTGTGGATGGTAAGTCCTTGTTGATGGCTGCTGGAATGGGGATTGCTAACTTGTTGTCAGGAATGAGTGCCTTGAACCTTCTAAGGGGGACAAGTTTTGATTCATAATCTTCAGTGTACTCGTCGGTTGCGGTCCAAGTGTCGGCTAATTTGTTAATCTCGTTTGCAGTGACGATCTCGTTAGATGCACTAACAGGTTCATTGATAGAGAAGACTGATGGTTCAACCTTTGAGGTTTTGGTGGCCTTGTAGCAACCCCACTTCTTGGGTCCGACTGCAGCTTCGTGGTACAAACCGGTGAAGGTGTTGCCGCATTTGGATACAATGGTTCTTCCCTGTTCGGCGTACTCAAAGAAAGCGAAGTATTTGTTACCTCCAATTACGAGTTCGAATCCTTGATCATAAACGTTGTGCCAGTTTCCTTCGTTTCCGCTTTCGTCTTTGGCTAGTGTTGGAGTCGAGAGCGTGACTGTGAACTTCCTTGAGGGTGTTAATGGAGCTTTGAGTTGGCACTTCTCTAGGGCTTGCTCTTTTGATAGATTCTGTTCGGTGAGTTGGAATGACCATTCTCCGGGTGTTTTGTCTGGCATGCAATGCACTGGCAAGTCACATAGTGAGTAGCCTACTAAGCATATCACAGCCACTATCAATATCAATACTTTTTTCATTTTTTGTATTGGAGTTCGTTTTGGAGGATCTGTTTAAATTGGGTTCTCCACTCCGGGTTGTCCGCTTTAACAAACGAAAGGAGTTACGGGAGTGGATTGGAGCAATTCAGGACTGCATATTTACAATAGATTTTTATTAATCTTGAACCTGGATGAAGTCACCAAGGTGCTCCTTTTCCTTGCCATTCTGACAGAATACAATATTCATGGCGTTCGCTAACATGTTTGCCTTTATGCTAAAATTGACACCAAGAACAACACTGCCGTTCCTACCCATCCCATTGAGGTCAGGCATAGAATTAACCTCTAGCAGATGAGGTTTTAAATTACTGTCGAACAAAACATCAAAACCTAACACCTCAAAACATTTCGATTTTACTTGATCGAATGTTTCACCAGAATCATAAACATGATCTTTATATTTTTCTGAGTAGATGGTATGGTTTATAGATTGCAAAACAAGATGCTTCAAATCAAAAACAGGATCATGATTTAATTCATTCATCAAATTTTTAAAACTTTTATTATTAAAACTACCAAAGCACTCATCATGCCCACCATTAATAATATCGGCCATCTTTTTATTATTAGTAGTATTATTTGTGATGTGTTTATAAGAATTTTCAAGTGAATTCAAATCATTATCATAAATTTCACTTGCAGATCTTACTATGCCATCATTATAAAGATATATTTGATGACCTGATTTAAGTAACACATATAAACGCACATCTACTTTCTTGTTGTTTACAAGAAGAGGATTATCAATATAAAGCGAGACAATATTTCTTTTTGTTTTTGATTCACAACGACCTGCTCGTTGATGTATGTTGGTATCTGTTAATACCTGCTCATGGGTAAGAATTCTAATATTTTTACCCTCACCATTAGCGACGGGTTTCACAATCCATAACTTGTGTTGGTTTATTGTTTGAGAGAATTCGTGAGAATCTCTGGGTAGGACATATGATTCTGGGAGAAAATTAAAATTAGATAAATGGTCGCACATCAAGTATTTATGGGTTAGTTCATGGCTATTTGGAAAATGATTAATTAATGTATCTGGATGTAGTTTTATTTTTGGAAAATGTACACCCCAGTG
>JAOPGA020001243.1:0-27863 GCA_026419775.2 Acrasis kona | reverse complement strand
TTTGCCTAATTATATGCACAGCATTTCAAATCTAGTCTGAACAAAGCTACTATTTATGCTAGTTTACTTGGTTACACTAGTATGGATGTAGTTAAGCGCTTTTACAAACAAGATACCAGTACAAAAAGCCACTACCAAGTGTTGAAGGAAGATATTAACAATCTTGATACGAAACCTCCTACTCCATCTGGCACGCGCGCTGCGCAACCTATGCCATCAAATCCGCCAAGCTAGGCGGACCTTCAGCTATAAAGAGTCATTTATACACATGTAAATAATTTCTAATAAAGCTTGTCGCAGAATGCGATTTATAAAAAAAATAACCGTTGTTGTTGTCAACATTGCTATGCCATTTCATTCTCCCGCATACATAATAATTTTGTACAGTAAATACCAGATGTTACTGTCACAACAATTTAATGGTTAAAATCAATAAGGTTATCCAGGATAATCTGAAATCTGGCTTTGTTATTTGAGGCATTTTTAAATTTTGGGGAGCGCCATATTATTTGACACGGCGTGGAATTGAAAGAAGCAAAGAAATGTCAGAGTTGCCGGAAGATTGGAAGAGGTCCATTTATGCTAGTTTGCTAGGATATGTTAGTATGGACACTTTCAAGCGATCCTGGATAACCTTATTGATCCTGACCATCGCATCATGTAATTTAGTTTTATTATAGCGACAGTCAAGAAGCAAATGTTGCTGGTCTTCATGTGATGAATGACACCGAGGACATTTAGTGTCATAATTTGGATTGTTGCTCTAGTAACACATCTTTGACAAAGTGCAAAGCTGGTTAGAGCGGAGGCAAAGTAGGAATTTTTGTTCGCTTTTGTTTAATTTGTCTATATCTACAGACGCTTTAATGTGGTATTCATCATGTAGAAGGTCATATTTGTAGTCAACTGAGTAAGCACATTTAGAAGACAAATAAGATTTGACAAAAAGACGAACAGATTTGTGTGGAATATCACCGTTATAAACAAGATCAAAAGCAAGGTGGGTGGGTGGACAGATATCACTGATAAGGTGGTTCTTAACCTTCCTTGTTTCATTAGCTAGTCCTGATTCTTCTCTTACCCTTCTACTAACAAGACTGTATTAGACAAAATGCAGCGTTTCAGCGCGTTGCAATTTATTGCAATCATATACAACTTTCCCGTTACATGGGTGGTTTTAGTAAATTTTACTTTTGAAAACATCAGTTTATATGAGCGGAAATGCTGTTCTTGAGGAGAACACCACCCTTCGCTCCGAGCGCATTAACCTTGTCCAAAAGCGATTGTGAAGTTGGAATTTGAGAATGTGACATAGTGATGTGTAAACAATTAATTTCAAACAATCTTTCACAAACGCGTACTCAACTCATTTTAACCGGTCAATCTCCCTCCAAATCTGTTACAATGGGTTAATAAATAAAATAAAATACATTCTTTATCGTAGAGGGTAAATAATATTAGTCCTATGGAAATATAATACACAGCTGCCAGATTTTTGAAGACACTTTAATTACCGGCACACAAAATCAATTCCAAAAAAGAATGGAACCATTTGTCGGAACAGTATTTGAGGATTATATGGCGCAGGAGCTCGAATTAATCGAATCAAAAGAAGCAATACAAATTGGTTTGGATGCTGATCTTGACGTTTTATACATTATGATTCCAGATTTTATGAGTGAGAAGGCCATCAAGATGATATCATATGCGATACTGGAGTTGTTCAATACATTCCCAAATCAAAAAGTTAGTGCAAAAGACGTGAGGCACAAGGAAGAGGAAGATGTGTCAGTGTACCATCTTATGGATTGGGTTCCCGAGGGCAAACAGCATGATGCCTGCGCTAGTAGACAGATACTAGCTAATGGAAAAGTTTTTGCTGTCGAGAGCATCATTCGATTGTCCACCACTTTAAAGGTGTTCCGTCAAGTCACGTCCGCCTATTTTGAGAATATCGACAACTCTATGTGGAAGACGTATCGGGATGTGGCTGGCAGGTGCACAGAGGCTTGAATTACATATTTATCGATAAATTGAAGCAGCCAGATTCCTGAAGGCACCCAAAAAGGATTTACTCACAAAATTTAAACTTAAACTTAAAGGATTTACTCACAAAATAAATAAACCCTGTTAGAGCCCACACGATCATTGTTGAAAATGTGTGCTATTTAAATTAAAAAGTACCAGAATATAAGAGTTTATTTATTGCCTTCTTGATAGGCCTCAATACTGCTGTAATATACGCACCTCTCAATACTTTACTTTGTTTGATTCTTTGTCCAAGCGGATATCTGAAAAGTAAAAACAATTTCTGAAAAATAAAAAACTATCTGAAAAATAAAAAACTGAGATATCTCACTCAGAAATGACTGTCGCTCGATATTTCAATAACAAATCATGCTCTACTCATCAAGGGCTACACAATGATGTAACTTTTGGTTTTTTGGGAATCTGTCACATTAGATTAAATGTTTTTTTTTTAGAAAACAGGGATAAGCCTGAAAGTTTATTGGTAGTTTTACAACCCCGTCAATAGTTATTGATGAGTTACCTTACACAAAAAATTATATATACAAATCACCGAGAAGGTGATTGCTCGTGTTCACAGTTTGCCTTGTAAACACATTGAGCGGTCCAAATGGAACGGGAAGTTTCCATGAGTATTGTAGAGATTTTTTGGAGTATAGAGAGAGGCTTGAGAACTCTAAAGTGCTTGATGAATCGCTTGAAAGTGTCCATACTAACATATCCTAGCATACTAGCATAAATGGACCTCTTCCAATCTTCTGGCAACTCTGACATTTCTTCGCTTCCTTCAATTACATTAGATTAAATGTAGTGACCTCATGTACAAAAGATTTAATTAATCTACACCTCTTACTAATACCAGAAGGAGTAGTAGGAGCAAGCAAAGGTGCATCGGGATTCAAACAATTATACTCCTCCGTAAGCCTTATATGATGAATAGTACTGGGAAGAACATAACCATGTAAGCTAACATGATGACGGTTAAAATAAACTGGCAGTTGTACTTCTATCAAAACCACAATATCTCCATTCCTGAGAAACGTAAGGGACAACCTTACTTATGTCATGGATAGCACGTTGAATTTGATGCAAACCAATAGTATTGGCTACCAAACCATGAAAGGAACAATAACGTATAAAATTGTACATACACCTCCGCATAGTACCGAAAGATATCTAACGCCTACGGACATTACACCCAGGACAGCAGGGTAAAACATTGTTCAAACAATAACCTGAATCAGAGGAGATACGGTCTAAACTTATACAGTTTTTACCGAGGGATGTCAAACTATGGCCACAGTATATACAACCCATTAAACGTAAACAAACCATGTAGATAACATCTATTGTACAATGCTTCTTCTAATATAATAAGCAACAATAGAACACATTTAGTTTAGCAAGCTCAAATGTCTGATTGTTATAATTGAGAACAACAGATAAATGTGAAGAAGGAATCTCAAAGAGACCAGCCATATCCTTCAATAATGGATAAAAATGTTGATATAAAGTTGCTAGGGCATCAGAAAAATAACATTTCAGACCTTGTGCAAACGTGAAATTTTGATACAACAAGAAAGGCAACCAGGTGCCAACAACCTCATAACACCAAGTCCAATAGTCAGACAAGCTTAAACAATGTTGTAAAAAGTTACAATCGGGACAGCAGGGATAAACGTTACCGAGCTCATAAACACCTGAATCGACTCGGTCTAAACATAAACCGTAAAAGTCAAGTAACGACRCACTACATAAATAACATGGTAGCAACCTGAAACAGACTATAGCGTGCAAGTTAAGCACTATAGTTGGAAGATTTCTCCTTACAAAAGTGCCTGTCAATCTTATACTCAGTTTTGACTTTGACACTCTCTGTTTTAATCTTATTCAAGTCAAAAATTTATTTAATAAATATTGTTAAATTGATACAGCATAGCTTATAAACAGTGCGGATGAATTAATTATCCTATACGCAATTAATACACATTGTAATATGATGCGGATTAATATATAAATTACCTTATATTATAACAAGATGTTCCACATAATTGCAATCATCACAAGGACCAATCAGTTATTATAACCTACCAGTGCATTTACACGCAAGTAGCTATAAACATCTAAATGTTGGAAAAAGATTTCCCCCATGATAACAGGACGTTCCCGCCGGGATATCTATGCTGACTATAAATTATATGTAGACATTGATGATAAAATTTGTGATAATAAAACCAATCATGAGTGACATATTGTCCACTACCAGTGCAAGGGACCCCTCTTCAGGCCAGGGTTCTCAGCAAGAACACCCCTCGGCGTCAAGGCGTTTACACATCGTCGAGGATCTAGTCTCTATACATGAGACAAAGATTGCACAACTAGAGGCAACTGCGATCATTAATGATTGCATGGAGAGAATTATAATGCTGGAGAAGCGACTGGACCTCTTCAAAGAGAAGAATCAAGTGTACTTTAAGGATCCGGACGCCACAATCGATACATTGATAAACATGGCTATAGTTGAGGGTGACAGTACTGCTTCACAAAGATTTGGTAACTCGAAGATTGTGTTCTCGCAGCTAGTCAGAGATTATGGTGATAATCTCATCAATCATTTCACAAGCACGTACGCTCTACACAAGTTGCATTTCTGCAAATGGGGTTATTTAGAGGATCCCAACATGCAGCAAATGGTAAAGGATCACAGTTTGGTGTATGGGCACCTTTTCCATCGCACAAGTCTATCCACCTTAGCAACTAACATAGTATCACCAACAAGACCCAATCAGAACAAGCGTAAGAGATGATCACTGTCATTGTTATTAATCAAGTATAATAAAGTTAACAAATTCAATCACATGTTTGATTATGTAATTGCGGAATTTGGTAACCAAATAGCTTGTAGAGCATTCCTTCAGTCAAAAACTGATGTGTTACAAAATGGAATAAAAATATTTTATTTATCCACACCTCCAACTAATGTAGAGGCTCCTCGTAACAGTATTCCTTCAAGGCATATGATATCTGTAAAACAGCAAATTCAATCCATCTCACTCCCTCCAACATCTTCTCTATTGTAATCAAGGTGACATTTCAATGTCTTAGAGAGAATTTAATTGCCAGGTGAGGATTTTAATTGCCGGGTAAAGAATTTAATTGCCAGGTAAGAAACCTCCAATTCTGTACAATTATTGTCTATAACAATTGGTGTTAGTAAATACTAGGTGGTTTAATAAAAGGACTTAAGTAAGTTGAATTTTGAACTTATTTAAAACATTTAAAATAAGAAAGAAATTATAGAAAGGAAAACATTTTGATTTTTGCATGGCACAGGTTTAAAGCAAAATGATAGTACCACCTAAACATATAAAATTCTACTTCAACTTGTATTATAAGGTAACATCTCTGTGACAAAAGGAGCTTGATATAGATCAAAAAGCAAAAATTAATACAAAATTAAAAAGATATTGAGAATGAAACAGTCTTTGGATGAATAAAGTAAAAAATACCAAAGAATTAATGAGAGTAGTAGTTCATTTGTATTTTTCAGTAAAGAAAGTGAAGATGTAGACCTAGAAATTTAATAATTTATATTAAAGGTCAAAGGGACAGTAAACTATAAGATGCTTAAGCCATTTTTAAAAAGGGAGTTTAACTGTTGATATAAACAAAAATTACACATATGTAATATAAATAAATTTCAAAATAAATATAATTACAAATTAAGCCACTTTCTTTTAATTCATTTAATTTGTTTGTAAGAGGAGTTTAACTGTTAATATAAACAAAAATTATACAAGTGTAATATATAAATAAATTGGAGTACAATTATAATATTAAATATGTAAGAAATGTAATGTATACATATTACATGCAAAGGGGTGTAACTTCCTTATAACGGAGAATAAAACTTGAGTAGAGTTAATTGAAAAATTTTAAAGAATTTTTAAATATTTCAAATATATTAAAATTAATTATATTTTTTCTAATTTAGATTATGTAAATTTTAAGAATAAAACTTATTAACTATTTATTTAAAATTGACACTGTCTAATTCTATGTATTCAAAACAAATACATGCTTACATCATTAGGATACACATTATTTAAAATTAATAACACAAATAAATCATTTGTGCTTTATGCATTTTGTAACTAACCACAGTCCTATATAAATGTTGCAAGGAATATGAAAACCTGCAAATCTAACCCAGGCAAAATCCCACAGTTAGATGTTTGTGCAGGTCTACTATGTGATATATATGCTATTCTCACAAATCATACAAGACATATCTTGCAAGGCAATATCACTTTGAATGATATTTTTTTTAATTTTTTTTATAAATTGTATTCCGCAAATAGCTTTATTAGAAAAAATTTACATATTTATAAATGACTCTATACAGCTGAAGGCCCGCCTAGCTTGGCTGTCGAACTTCACCTTTGCAAACGATATATTCTGTACTCAGTTTCTTGCACAAGTATCAAGCAAGAACATTTAAATGTGTGTTCATATTGTGCACGTACAAGAAGAATCTTGAATCAAAAGCTAGCTAAACTACCAGACTTAAACAATCATGAACAAGTATTGCAAATGAGAACACTTAATGATACCCCCCTTTGGCACTAGCTAAGATAAATGCATTGTTGGATGCCCTCACAAACAAGAATAAGAGGTGTGTGCAGTACTCAAACAATGTGAGCAAAGAAACAAATAACAATCAAATGAAGTTGTAAGAGTCATTTGTAACTTGTATTCAAGAAAGTCTGTTAGATAGGGGTAATTTCAAGTTCTATATGCTGCAAGACATGTTCCAAAATATACGTCAATCAAATTATGGCGAGAAACATAGTCTTGAAATGCTGCGCTTCTGGCTAATGGTTTGGTACTATAATGGCTCTAAAGTTTTTAATATCCTTGGAGGACAACAAAACAAAAACTATATCAAAAAGTCAGAACAAACAAATGACAAAAGAAACTTTGTAGTATTATCAATTCATACACTAAAGAGCATGTTACCTCGAAGCTGGTATTGATTAACCAACAACAAAGAGATAAATATAATGTGAGAAAGCATTGAAAAAAGGAGACAATCCATGTTTTTATCTCACCATATTTTATCATTGCTTATGATGACATGGATATTTGACCTGGCTACGAAATATAGAGAGACTGTGTTGTTGGTAGTGAAGAGCTGATTACTTTTAAAGAGTTCGAAACTCTTAATGCAGTTGATCTTAATAAAAGAATGGGGAGCAAGATGTATATTTTCAAAGCAATCAGTACTTGTGGCCAAGTAACTATTCCTGTTACATTATAAGATCATCATGATTCTAAAAAGCACAACAGTGAAAATGATACTTGGATTATTTAAAAGCTAAAATTTATAGCTTATATTTATAGCTTTTTGACAATTATTAATGATCCTGGCAAAATGATTTCTCGTTTTAAATGATTGTACTTATTGAAATCAAGCCTTGGCTTATCTGTTACATTTATTAATTTTAACACCTCTTCTTGCTGTGCTTAATAAAGTTGCAATATAGAATGAATAGTGGGCGGAACAGATAAGTTGCCTCCAACAGGTTGAGACCTTTATTTTCTATCACTCCTCGGAACTGTTGTATGTCTCCATTATTATAGATTCCCAGCTCAAGACTCTCCAAAATGGATCAGACTTCATCGGTACACCCAGGTTTGGTATAAATGTCATGAGTCTCTATCCATTCCATATGACAAATATAATAGTTGTTGGCGGGGTTCAAGCTGCGATTTTTTTTAGTTCACTTCTAAACCAAATGCTTTAATGTTCTGAATGAGTGCATCTCTAATTAAGAAATGTAGGTTAGTGAAATTATAAATTTATTTGTCAGCTACTTTTTGCTTTTGGGATCTTGCTTGTAGTTCTTCGTCCCTCTTTCTTTTCTTACTGGATAATGCCTTCAGGCGGTCCTTGATGTCGGCCACTAGGATGTAGGAGTGGAATGGTCTGCTAGTGGCAGCTTTCAACATCTTAGCGTAGCGCACAATAACGTTGAGGCCATACTCTTTCTCTAGGGCATGACGGAGTCCAGTTAGCTCATATAAACGAGTACCGTCGGCGGTGCCACAGAGGGGATTAAGGTTGTGGTTGAAAGCTTTTCCTTCCTCAAATACACGCTCGGCGAAGGCAAGGTTGTCATCACTGATCTCGGGGATTTCGATGCTTCCGGGGTTGGTTGTGTTGGCTCTTATACCTTATACCAGCAGCAGCTGCAAATGTGGCCGCAATCGAAGGGTATATCACCAGAGCCCATTCTGCGGAGGACTCCATCCAACCACAAACTGACGCTGCTGCCCCACAATGTCCCACATGTAAGACAACCACTGTTTATGCCCACAACATTTATGTAAAAACTGTACAGCTCCCTTTACTAGAGAAAACCGCCAGAATATTTTCTGCTCCACCACCTGTAAGATGTCATTTCTGGACATGACAAATTACAACCTCCACCTCACCACCTATCGCAAAATCTGCGCAACAGAGAAAGACAATGTGTTGTCTAATTTCCCACTATTGTCCAGTAACAACTCCTATAGGTTACAAAGCCAATACCTACTATAATGATCCCTGGTAATCCTCAATTTCCATAAACATGCACGGAAAACCAGGGCAGATGTACTATACACCCCCAATCTTGGTGGCCTCAGCTTCTTTTATTTGAACAAGCACAGTATTCGATGTGTATTGAGAGGAACTGGAGGTGCACATCATTGTGTCAATAGTGATGTACTCACACCTTATAAGTCGGAATGTTTTGACTCATAAAAGAGCATTTTGCACCACCTTGCATCCATTGCCGTACCCTACAAAAGTACATCAGTCACAACCACCAAGGTTCTGTAAATTATATCGCTGTACAGAAGGACACTCCGACCCATTTTATGACCTATAAGTTTGGGATTGGGTTTAGGACCCATGCCGGAGCATCTTGCAACCATCTGAATGAATTAAAGATCTGGACTGTCGATCCCATATAACAGACAATCCCTCTTCTTTCAACATGCACAAAAATTGAACCTTAGTTGAGTTATATGGTACATTCATTGTAAATATCATGAAGAAGCATTGAACAAGGAATATGTCCACATAGACCTTTTATCATCCTTGGCCCTGCTTAATCGCAATGTCACTGTATATAATGAACAAAAGTTGATGCCTTTAACCAGGTTCCCTCTCTTTTTCCGGACAGACTATCATACTTATCTTTTATACCAGATAAGACATGGACCACTTCATATGCCCATGCATATCAACATTAGGACATATAATTCCAACCATTAAGGATATCAAATAAATAAGACATTTTATGAACGCACCCTTATTCAATTATTAATCTTGTCCTTTTACCATCAAGAAAACAAGGAACTAACCCAAAACAAAATAACAAACATTTATGTACCGTAGGCCTCATGCATACAAATAGAGTATGCAATCCAATGCGGTAAAATTTATTTGTATTTTTGTATAACAACACCCAACAGACCTTATTCAACACCCAAGCAAACCTTCTCCTAAAATCCACGAATGCATTAACAGTAGCAGTGTACAAAGATACAAATGTACTAAAGTAGGTATGACAACGCATATGTTTAGTGTAGCTATATGTGTAAAAAAACCTGAACTACAAATGTAATCATAAAGGACAAATGTCTGCCATAGAAATGTAACTAGTCAAATGAAAAGTTACTAAAGTGTAAAAAAAGTCGGGCGGGTGGCTGGAAGGTGACCTAATTCAAAAGCCAAACAAACCCTCTCTTAAAGTCCAGTTGAATCAACAAGTGTATTAACAGTAGCCAAAGTAGTTTTGAAAAAGCATATGTTTAGTGTAGATAAAGTAACTATGAAAGCATCTGTCAGTGATGAAACGCAAATGAAGCGGTGTCCAATTCAATGTCAGGTGTATTCCAAGTACAAAACATTAATGAACTGTAAAGGTGAGAATCAATAAATTGTTCTTTAAAGTAACTGAGGATAATGTTGTTAAAATAAATGTATGTGTCAAATGTTCCAGAGCAAATTTGTATTGATATGAAATAGAAATGAGACGGGCGGGTGGGCGAAAGGAGGGTTTATTGTATAATAATTACATTTTTCAACCACGTACTCCCAATGTAAATAGTACTGACTCTAATTACTCTAGTTAAACTCAGTAACCCATGATTGAGTAGAATCATACCAAACGTAATTGAATCTAATTAACAAAAAGAAACCATACTCAAGTTAAACTCAGTAACCCATTCTTGAGTAGTTTTCAAATTGATTCATAATCGATTTGTACCTGTGACTTTACACACTCTTGGTTACCTGTTCACACACGTGTCCAGGTCAACCACTTCATCCCATTTCCCCGATGTTGAGAAAAGACTAAGTTGTTTGGATGTTTGAGCAACTTTTTAAAATGGACCAGCTCCTTGCACAGTCGACACACTCCGCACCACAACCCCCCAGTGACAATTTCGATGACCTTATGTTTGAAGACGAGGAAGAAGAAGAAACACCTGCACCAACAGACCCAGTAAACTCCGCCGACTTTCTGAATTTCTTCACCAGACCCTCCAAACCTGCGTCCAACCAATTCATCTCATCACCCACCAAAGCAAAAGCTGATGCTAAAGCTAAAACTCCAAAAATCCCTTACTCGGTCCAGTATCGCCCCAGTACCTTACAACAACCCACCCTTCAAACCACCGGGTACGTATGTCCAACCTCCCATTGACCAATTCCTTAACCCCAACCACCCCGATAACCATCCAAAACCAAACTCTTCCCCAAATAACAAACATATTGATGCTGCACATCAATGACCTAGAAAACCTCCGCACCACCTGCATTGATGCTACTCATCAACACACCAAATACAATTAGGAACTCCCCTACACATTGTTTGCTGTCACCAGAGTAGTGTAATAGGAAGCCTTTCTTGCCTTGATTGTAATAATTTCAATAAAATTACTGTTTATATTTGTTTGGTGGTTTTCATCCGCATAATGTGCTTTGTCATTAACATCATACCAATCGTAACCACTCATCTCTAAAAGTTCTTCTTGGTTTTTGTCTTGAGACTCAGGCTCTTTTTTTTTTTAGAAAACAGGGATAAGCCTGAAAGTTTATTGGTAGTTTTACAACCCCCGTCAATAGTTATTGATGAGTTACCTTACACAAAAAATTATATATACAAATCACCGAGAAGGTGATTGCTTGTGTTCACAGTTTGCCTTGTAAACACATTGAGCGGTCCAAATGGAACGGGAAGTTTCCATGAGTATTGTAGAGATTTTTCGGAGTACAGAGAGAGCTTGAGACTCAGGCTCATACTTAGCTTGGGCAAGACTCAACAGCTGCAAGAAAGACTGTTCAGTTGAAGCGGATATGTTTTTACCCTTCTTTTTTGGATCCTCTATCTTTATAAGAGCTGCGTTCAGACTCTTAAAATGTTTGACAACGGCGGCTCTCTTTGTTTCCATCCTCAAATTTAATAATAACTAACAAAGGGTTGATTATGTCAGTTACTACAACCTTTTGACTGTCATCAGGTAAACAAAACGGAATGAGTAAATGTTTGACACAACACAAATGTACTGCAACTATGGACTCCTCATCTGCTTTATTGTGTACCTTTCTCTTCAACCTTTTGACAATTTCAGGAACTGTTAAAGTAGTTCTAATTCTGTTGTCACAATGCCTTCTCTCACTGTCTATTTCTGACCCTAATTTGACCTCATCAGCGATGATATCTCCAAGAATAGGATTATTTTTTTGGATGGAACATAAAAAAAAAAGAAGATTTTGAAGAGATTGTGAATGGCGCTCGAGCTTGTTATGCGGAGTAAAAGCCAATAATTGAGGAGGCAAAAGAGCATTGCCAAAGAAAAGAGCAATCTTGGAGTGATCGCCTGAAAAGTGTTGTGTTCTCTCCAAATAAGAAGTTAAGAAGACAGGATGACAAGGTTGAAAAAGAAGCACAACAATATGAAGAAGAGCAACAATAACATGTTTTGATATAAAAAATAATCAATTGTTTTTTGTATATTGTTTTAGAATGCATTTGACATCCAGTTACTAATGCAATGTCTTGTAAAGTTTTATATCTTATTATCTATAGTGCATGCATCCCACATCGGATTCCTCTCATCATTGTTGCAGCGTCCTCCATGTCAATATAAAAATTTTGTTGTACATGGTTTTTGATCATTAGGTTATAGTCAGGGCTATATGGTGGCAAAAATAGAAATAGTATGTTGTTATCAATGAGGTAGTTCATTACTTCACATGCTCGATGAATTTTAGCATTATCTAATACTAAAATGAAGTTCCTAACAACAACACCCATCAATTCATCAATAAAATTGATAAAATGACAATTAATTCCATCATCATGCTGTCAACACTTGTTCTTATAGTTTTGTGTGATGGGCGGCCTTGTTTTGGCGTATCAATGTCATGGAAGTGATGTCGAATATACTTCTTGGTTGTATTTTTATTAATACGTAAGTGTTTTGATATATTGTTGATGCTGAATCCCTCTAATCGATGTAATACAATCTCACGTTGCACCTCTTCTGGTAAAGCTGTGCCGTTTGCATATTTGCAATGCAATAATTGAATTGCAATGGCTATTTATGTCCAGATTGTTGACTAATTGGGTGTTTTTGGAAATTGGGGGGTATGGTTTCTAGAAAATGGCAATAATTGTATTGTCGTTTGCAATAAAGCATGACCCATTTTTTGAGTCAATTTGTAATTAGAATCAAATTTACATGTCAACTATTTCTTCTCCAAAAAAAATTGAGCCCCAATTATTGTGCAATGTCAGGAAACCAATCAAAAAGCAGTGTGGACCTTGTCGCCAAGTTTGCAAAGCTATTATGCCAGAATGCTACTGGTCGGTATTACATGACCTTGATGTAAATCTAGCCAGAATGTATGACGCATTCAAAGACTGGTGCAGGGACACGTACAATATAACCAACATTCCAAAGTCCACATCAAAGGACAAAGAAAATCAAATTGTTGGAATGATGATGAGTTTTTTTTATTTGTGCGAAAATGTGGGCTGTGTGTTTAACCTTGGCGAACTTGCGGAGAAAGTAGATTTTCACAGCGGAATGCTATTGGATTAATCACCAACCCAACCGCTACCCCTAGCACCACCTACCCAAACACCATTAATGTCAATGACACCTCTACAAATAGAACACCAACATGCACTTCAAGCCATCACAGATGGACCAACTTTTCAAATGACAAGACAACATTTATTAAATGAAACACGCGTCGCACTTTTACATGATTACAATTTTCAAGGACCACAACAACAACAACCACAGCACCACCAGCACTTGCTAGAACAATTTGAAGATGCAGTTGATGATGTTGAT
Source organism: Acrasis kona (assembly GCA_026419775.2). Taxonomy (NCBI): domain Eukaryota; phylum Heterolobosea; class Eutetramitea; order Acrasida; family Acrasidae; genus Acrasis; species Acrasis kona. Next base: position 14,414 of record JAOPGA020001243.1, on the reverse strand, counting down.
GAACATCAAGTGGAGTGCTCTCAACTCACTCAAGACCAAGCTCTTGACATGTTAGCTACAGCTCATGCAGAGGTAGAGGCAACTGGGCGCTTTGACTCTTTGAACAAGTTGGTTCAATTGTTTGCGGAGGAAGCAGATATTTCTAAAGAGGAGCTAAAGCCTTTTTTTGGTTGAAATGGTTAAAAAGAGGGCCTCCAACTTTGAAGCACTTTTTATTACTTGAATATCCTCAACATCAATAAATTCATTATATTGAATGTAATTCTTGATAAATCCAAATGAGAGCTCATTTGGGTTGTAATCGGGGCTATACGGTGGGAGGAATAAGAATGGAACGTCATTATTGATTAAATAATTCATCACATCTCTAGCACAATGAATTTTTGCATTGTCAAGAACAAGAATAAATTGACCTTGTATATTAGCTCTCAATTCATCAATGAAAGCAATGAAGTCATGTCGATTAATGCCTCTATTATTGACATCAGTTCACTTTAAATAGTGGTGAACTATTCCAGAGCTTGACTGGGCCATTATCAACAAGAATGAATTCCTTATAACATTGCCTGCAGCCCATTGTGCACGAACACCTTTTTTAAAGTAGCCATATCTACAATTAAAAGCACAGAAGTCAAAGTGAGACTTATCTATGCAAATGAACATCTGTGGGATGAATCTCCAAACACAATTTCTCCAACACAATCTCTTCCACTGGACTTCTTCTGTTGTTTTTTTACGTGCTATATGGGATACACGCTTGCGTCTAAAATTTAAATGTTTGTTGCGAATTCTACTAACATCCCATGCTTCAAGTAGAATGCCTGTTTCCTGATACAGAATGTTAATAATTTCAGATATTGAACGTAACGGGGTTTCCAATGTAATCACTTCAATGAAGTTTATTAATTGAGGGTTTGTTTTAATTGTACGCTGATTTGGACATCCACGCTTAGGTGCTTCTTCATTATTAAAGTATCTAAATATCATTTGACTGTTTTTTACTCTTAATTAATCTCTATTAAAAATTGAACAGCAATTGGGCAGTAATTTATTTTATTGAGTATTGTTGATCCTTGAAAAGCATGTCGGATTTTTGCCGACAATTTACAATATGTAATATATTTTGCAATTGCAATTGAGGTTTTTGCTTTTGCAAAATTGCGAATAATGAACATACAAACAAATCAATAAAGACCAGCTCAATTTTATTATAAATTGTCTCTTCTCCAGTTATTGATGCAATGGATTGTGTTATTCAGAATTACTTCTGATGGTATTGCAGCAACACCACGTTTAATAACACGGAACATACGCTCATTATTGTTCAAAAATATTTTTGACCTGCGTTCTGATTCATACGTTTGCAAATAACGTTTCATGTAAGCAAATGACAACTTGATTGGTGTATAGTCTGGTGAGTATGGTGGCAAAAACAAATACTTGATACCATTTTCTCTGAAAACTCAGCCATCTCTGTAGAGCGATATATCTTTACATTGTCCATAACATATGTTGCCTCTATTCCATATTTTGCAATAAGCCCCCTGAAAAATATTTTAAAATCACCAGATTTGACACTTTCTTTAGATGTGTTCAAATTTATCAAATAACTGTGTATAATTGAAGAATGATCCTGAGCCATGATAATTGAGAAAGTTGATTTTATAACATTTCCTTGAGGATGCTCTGCTTTTTGCCCAACTTTATAATATACAAACTTTGCATTGAAAACCTTAATGTCAATGTGCGACTCATTAATAAACACAAAGTTTGGGATATTGTGATTCCAAATGTTGTCTCGAGTTTACAGATTTTGACTCTAAGTGGAGACTCTAAACTCTAAGTTTTTTGCCCAAATTAGGAACTAGCGGGACTCTAACCGAATTAGGAACGGACTCTAACTTTATTGTCCGTTACACTTATCGGCAACACAAGCAACACTCTGGAGGATGCAAGAACATGATTACCGTTATATATTATGGCGGTGAAGCAAAAAGTATAAATTTCGACTTGTACTTTATAATAAATAAATCACTTTATTAAAAAATATATCGATTGTCATGTCCAAGCGAAATCTGGAAAATACCCTGGTTCAAAGGCATGGGTTGATTGGTGGTTACTTAACGCAAAAAGTCTTCATGTAAAAATGCTTGTACGCTGCTGCTCCGAGAATGTTAAGTTTAATGAGCTCCCTCGTGATACAAATGCCGCTGAGTCAATTCACAACCAATATCGCATGATTTTAAATGTAAATATTCAAATAGAGCTTGGTGATATGTTTGATGAGGACCGCCTGTTGTATTGGACAGCCAATTTCAGAGTCAAGAATGCTTCGCATGATTGCAGAGAGCCCTACGCTTATCAGTAGAGAAGCAAGAAGAAGAACAACATTGAACTTCCGTGCATATGACGTAAATGAAGGAGAGATGTCTGACTTCAAAAATTCTTCATCTTCACCAAGTCGGTCTTCAGTAAGAGGAGAAGTAAAAATAAATAGATTATACCAAATATATTCTTAGAGTCTCCAAATATATTCTTATAGTTTCCGCATTCCGGAGAATTACAAATATGGTTAATCAAGGTTAGAGTCTTATTGTGTAGACCCTGTTGTCTCTCCAGAACTTTTGTTTGTGCTGTACTAATTCTTGGGTTCTTTGGTGAGCTATCAGTGAAATTCTTTTCCTCACAAACCCTAGATGGTTTCTCCTAATAAATGAAATTTGCAAAGTACTAATGTCAAGGTCAAATTCCTCTTTTAAAATGTCTTGGATGTCCAAGAGCATTAAAAATGGATTTTCAATTGTCAGTGCTTCAATGTACAAAACTAAAAGTAGGTTAGATTTGAGAGTTTGACCCTCTGGTACCAGGAGCAAGTGATTCTATTGTTCCAGCCTCATTATAGAGGTTGACATACTTTTTAACTGTTTGAACATCAACACCAAGTTTGGTGGAAATGGCTTTTAAACAAATCCTGTGTAGAGAGGAACTCGTTTTGCATAGTCTAATTGTTTTCCATCAAGATATACTGTACCAAATCTATTCTCCGCTAGTTTGACAATGTAAAATATCTTGAAGAACAAAAGTCAACCAACAACTACTAATTGTAAATATATAGAAATTTATTATAAAAACAACAATCTATTGCTTTGGTTGTGTTAATTTGTTGAGCAACTCATTTAATTTCTCATGACTGAGATCTTGTGATAATTGTTGCACTGGTTTTTTACCTTTACCAATAAGTGTTTTATATTGGTCCATTCTATTCTCCGACACAATATCTACTCTGTTATCACCATCAACAGCATTGTCTTGTAAATCCTTCAACGTAACTTTCAATGCCTCTAAATGGGCTTGCGCTTTTTTTAGCTACAAATTATGATATGCCAATGGCTCATCGTGCTTTTTAATGATCTCACTCATCAAATTAACTGTACATGTCATGTCATTCAATATCTCCTCAGTCTTACAGTATGTAAGTGCATCTGTATCATGTTCAATACATGCCTTGATTTTGTTGTGAGCTGCAATGTCTTCAAAATTCATAACCACTGGCTCATAAAACATATTATTTTGAGTTAAAAACTCCTCATCTGATGATATATTGTCGACAATTATATCTATTGAATCATTAACGTCATGATTCAAATTCTCTTTTAAGTCTCCTTTAGTTGCTGCTTTTTGTTTATCAACTTTTTTGGATGGTTTAATGTTCATAAACTTGTTTAACCCTTCTCTTTTCTGTTTTCTGTTATCAACTGCATTTTGATTAAAATGGCATCTTTCAACTTTTTTGGAATTTCCTCTTTTCTTGCACTTGCCTCTTCATTGCAATCCTCTTCCTCTTCATCACTGTCAGGTTTGTCTTCATCACTGTCAACTTTTTTTTTTAACTTTAAAGTTCATCTTTTGTGTGGGGAATTCATCTCAAGATTGGTCATAATTTCTTAATGTATTTTCTGCTATCTTCATCATTTAGATAAGCAGTGATTGTAGCTGTGGCATCTTTGATGTGTTCATCGGTAGCTAGATTTTGCCGCAAGTTGTACTCTTTGTGGTCTTGTCTCCATTCCTTTACATTATCCATTATAGTTTGTATAACAGCTTTGATGCTGTCCATTGGATATAACAATTTTTGGTGAATTAGTTGGGCTAAAAGTGTTCTTCCACCCTCACGATTGTTGAGTGATTCTGATCATTGCCTTTTTCTTGTATCATCGCTCTTCAGCACACTGCAGGTATGTAATTGCCCCTAGCGTTAAACAACAACAAACAACAAATAAAAACAACAAGACATGCCGAAACAAGCCAGCAAACCCACTATCAAATTTGTCCCATATGGCAAGACTCACTTTGAGAACCTTTATGAGGCAGAGCAAAAGATGAAAGAACTTGCCCGCAATTACCGAGAAGTTATCAAACTCGAAGAAAAGGATCTTGACGAGAAGGACAAAATAGGGATGGAATATAAACTTTCATCATTCTGCACCAACATGGCCAAAGAGATGCATAGGCGCCTTCAGCCTAATGTGGAGAATGGAGAGAAAACATCCAAAGCTCCAACAATACCCATAGGAGGTGCTAACTTTTTGGTCCTTGACAACTTTTTTGGCCGACAGCCAGGTGTCAAGCGTGTGCAAAGTGTCAAGTGCACCAAAGTGAATGGCCTCAAGATTCCTGAAAGGGTATTCACTTATACATTTGCCAACAACATACCCCATTTGCAACAAAATGCTGCCAAGGAGTGGTACATTAATTATCATGGTGACTGTTATAGTACTGCCTATAACACTTTGAGATCATATTACGTAGATGTAAAGTTGATCTTACATGAATTCAATGGAGCTGCAAAGGTCAAGTACAGGCAAGTAACAGAACAGAAATTGAGAGATGATGTATGGGTTATGACAGCATAAAAATAAAACTTTTACTAGATACAAAGAGTTTGCATCTACAAAAAGTACAATACAAAAGCGCTTGCCAGAATATGTAGAGATTTCATGATGTATAGTGCGACTGTTGTTGAGCTCACTAATTATTGCCAATTGTCTATTGTTAACGATTTCTTTCCCGGCGCAGTAAACTTTTTCTTTGCTCTGGTTACTGTTTTTTTGGTCTCTGATGAACAGCAGCTGCATGCGTACTCTGTTGACTTCATTATCAATATTTTGTAAAGTGGCTTGTTATGTGTGCTGCGTTGAAAAGGTAATTATGTCCCCTAGGAAACCACATCTGATATTATATTTTGGTTCAGTATAGCTTACTTAAAGTGTAGCAGCAGTTATTTTTTGATTCTAAGGGGACATAATTTTGAGTCTCTAAGGTCTCAAGCAACCCTACCAACAATTACAACCAATAGGTTGCCGAACAACTGTCGATAAATAAAGAGAACTAAATAGTCATCTTGGTCTAATGTTCATAGTGTCATGGATATAGAGGATGATACTGACCATGATAAATGATATAAAAAGACAAGAAAAATTTTATTTGAAAACATTGATGACCTTTGTAAGAATCGTGAACAAAGAAAAAAGAAGAAAATGAAACGTTATAGTAGAATGTGTCCCTGTGGAAACTATGATAACAGTGATCCTGATAGTGATTTAGATGATGAATCTAGTGTTGTAGAGACAAGCGATGAAGATTCTAATAACAATAACATGGACAGTGCTGAAGACTGAAACAATTATTAAACGGACACTATCAATGAAATTAAATGTTGTTGTAATTATTATCCTTTTGTTTTTTTGTATAAATTGCATTCTGCGAAAAGCTTTATTAGAATAAATTTACATATTTATAAATGACTCTATACAGCCAAAGGCCCGCCTAGCTTGGCGGATTTGATGGCGTGCGTTGCGCAACGCGCATGCCAGATGGAGTAAGAGGTCTCCATCAAAATGGTTGATATCTTCCTCAACACTTGGAGTGGCTTTTTGACTGGTATCTTACTAGAAAAACGCTTAACTACATCCATACTAGTGTAACCAAGTAGAAGTTTTTGTAATCTTTGGGAACCTCCACAGATTCGATGCTTGATTTGATTTATGATCGGTTGACTGCGATCATAATTGCAATCAACAATCAATCAACATTGTTATCATAACTGCGATCAAACATCGATTATATTTTGGATCAAAATTTAGATCAAAATTGGATCAAACTACCGAAAAATAAGTCCAGTTTGGTGCAATTGGATTATTGATCATAAAATCGATCAAAATTTGTATCATGTTTTGTATCAAAAACCGATCATATACCCGTGATTTCAAAAGTAGTATGAAAACAGTAAAATGTCCTGTTTTCAAGGTACAAAAAACAGTAATTTTAATAAAGTATGAAAGTAGTTTTTTAAACCTTGAAAAATACCTTGGAACATAGCAAAAATTTCCTTTGTAACGTCCAATCCCATAGCAAAAAACATAGATAAGAACGAAAAGAAAAATGAACTATGGAAAATAGCAAAATGAAAGCGTAAAAGTAGGAATGGACATAGAATGAGACTTCAATAAAATTCTCAAACAATGAGCAGCCTTGAATACAGCAGTGATGAAGAGTCAGACTACAGTCAAGAATGCTCACACGACAGTGAGATGAGTGAAGAGTCGGAAGATGAGGATCATGTCAGCGTGCCAAAGCATACGTTTGATATTACAAATATCAATCATGATAGCCTGATAATGGGAGGACATTTATGGYGTGAAACATTAATGGACGAGTATGGCCCGGTGATTTTCACATCAGGCCGCAGTCATGAGGAGAGCATGTTCATTCCATTCCAGGACTTTAAAGAGATCCAACTTGCGTATTTCAACAACAAAGACAATTACCGCAAGAAACCTGTTGTTGCGTACATCTGCATTAACCAGTATAACATCACTCCAGAGAGTATGATGGAGGCCATTCAGACTCGCAAGTTGAACAAAAGCCACCCCTATTTTGGTGAGAGCAACATGAGCGCGGTTATTGAACTTTCCAGAATGGAGCAGTTGTCCAACAACATTCAATGCCCAGATACATTGCTGCTTGCGTTCCTAATGACATTTGCAGAGGTCACTCTTGTAGTATGTGGAACTCATCTATTCGACAACATTTTGTGCTACATTGACATGTTCAAAAATAGTTCTATCGGTTCAAACATTAAGCACCTAATCCTTGAAACATCAGCTTCCCGAACAAACATTGAGGATGGATTTTCATTATTTGATGCAGTAAAAAGAAACGGTGGGAGGTTTTGTCGGTTTACCCTTCACTTTGTGAATGGACCGGCTTTGACATTTGAGAGGAAAGTAGGGGGCTTCTGCTTTATACAAGCCCCGCGAGATCATGCTTGTTATTCCAATCGCACAGAAAGTAGGGCAGTCTTGTGTCTTTTAGGTGAGAAGCTGAAAAATTACCGACCTCAATCGGTTAATATTCAGTGCAGATTTCTACTGTTTCACAATTATGTTACATTTTGTTTTGTTGGCTTCAATATAAAGATGTTAAGTAATTTTGTTAATGAGCCAGCTTTAAGAAGTTTCCAAGGTATAGTGTACTATGATCGTCGAGAGAATATTTCTTTCGCCAATAAGAAATATTGGTCCATAAATTGCAGTAATTATAATTGTTCTGAGATTGAAACATACAAACATAAAGAATGTGTTATTGTGCAAGTGAAAAGGATTCTGGTAGAGACAATCAAGTTCTCTAATACATCCCTCATCAAGTTCGTTGACATTGGTTTGGTAACTTTGTTATAATAAAAAACAATATTTATTTTTGGATTTTTTGAAGTCCATCCCGACGCCATGCTATTATGTCATCGACTAAAAATAGATTCCAACTCGTTCTTTTTTCTACTCCAGGCTCACTCAAAGGAATTGGGATGTCCACTGTTTCTAAAATTTTACTGATCCCTATAACTACAAATTCTTCTGGAATTAGATTGTTGTGCCATTGCGTTGCACTACACACTGAGCCTTCTCCAATGATGTTGTTACCGTTCATTATGTTCACACAATCATCAGCGTTGATAGTTGGGACAATAGCAGTAGATTTCTCTTTCCTCTTACTTTCTTCCTTTGCCTTGTTTCTTGCATCGTTCCCAATAGAGTCTAAGGTGCTCATAAGTAATGCAAAGTTATTAGCATTCAACTGATCCAGAATTGTTGTGTTTGTGCCTTTTTTTCCAGCATATTTTGCAATGGCTGCAGATAACAAGAAGACTGATTCAACTTTGATCTTATCCCACACAGCACCATTGCTCTTTCCAGATCTAGATCCTTTGCTGCAATCAAGTCCAACAATTTTCACAAGTAACTTCACCACAGTAATTAGAGCAGTCTTTGCTAAGATTTGGTCAAGAGTGCCTTTAGGGACTCGGTGTGTTACTTTAACTTTGGGATCAATTGCAGAAGATGTTATCAATTCAATGATTTCGTTTTTATCGTCTTGAGCAGAAAAAGTTCTTGAGATCGTCTTGAACGTGGTATTTGTCAAGTCTTGTATCTTCCCAAGGTGTTCAATTGTAAATTGAAGGGCGGTAACTGTTTGAGGATCATTGACAACTGCTGGTGTAGAAGGTAGTTGTGGACTTTGCATTTCACTCAAAATTGGTGCAGCTTGAGCAGGAGTAGTTTGTGCGGCTAAAACTAGACTCGTTTCATTCAAGATTGGCCGGCTGCTAATAGAAGTATCCTCTTCTGATTGACTTTGAATATAATCAAGTCCAAGCTGTTTTGTAAAGGAAAAGCCTTGAACTCCTGATGTAGGTTGCAGAATAGACTGACTAAAATAGTCTGAGGGATTGAGAAGGTCTTCAAACTCTTGATTTGGGTTTTGAGGGGGGATGTTGCTTTGGTGCATGGATAAGTGAGCGGAAATCATTCTACTAGCTTCTGCATCCATTGCATCTGGTCCTGTATCCATAAGGGTGCTTGAAGATGTGATTGAATTTTCAAACACCTCCCTTTGTAGATTTTCGATCGCCATTTTAACAGCATCTTTGTGATCAAAAATACGCTGAGCCAGTTCATCCTTGTTCCCTGTTAATTTGATGCTGGATGCATTTTGGCATTGTGTCGCTTTTGCATGTTTTAGGATCGACTTCATGACTTGTATGGTAGCTACCATCTTTTTGGGATTTCCTTCTAGTAGAGCGTCTTTGATATGTTCTAGGGTGCCGTTGTCTAGATCAATGTCTGCCTTCATTTATGTATTGTTTTATTAGATAGTTTGTAGTTCTTTATTTCTAGCTTTTATACTTTCTGTATTAGAAGGTGAAGGTTCGAATAGCAACCTTCAAATTGTAAGGAAGGCTGAAATAGTACAAACTGTATTCTATTTACTACTGTTCATATAATGTATTGAAAGCTAAATAGACAGTTGACATTCTATTTTATTAGTTGTCAACTGTAAGTATGTATGTAAAGTCCTACTTTTTTCAATTCAACATAGCAAGAAAAACAGTTCAAACTCAACTCAACTAAACATGAAAAAGAGAAGAGGTAAAGCGTCATCAATACAGACTATGGTGAAGAGGGTTGCGAATCTAGTATCCAACTAAGAATGTGTACAAACACTACAAGGGTCTGTTCCACTCCATACAAACACACAACCAGGTCAAGAAATCATAGATTATAATATTGACCGGCCCATCCTATCGCAAGATGTACAAATTCAACATCAGCCCCAACAATTACAAGAACAACGCCCATCATTACAAACAGTTTTTGTTCCAAATAGGGCAATATGCGATGATGAGGTAGTTATTGGTGGACTAGAACATCAAATTGAAACTGTTGACGAAAGAATATTCGTTTCTGGCTTTGAGGGCAAACCAATCTATTTCAAGGACAAATTTTATCCGTGTAACTGGAAACCACCTGACATTCCCCTGGCCAGTGTTGTAACGTCAATAACAAGTTTTGTAAATAGGTTCAAACTCAACGACGAATGTTTCAAACAACTCGTGAACTTGATTAATTATGTAGCACCTAACACAAACTTACCATCAAAACACAGAAATGTAGAGGAGATTGTAATTACTGAGCAGCAACAAATGACAAGACATTATTATTGCGAAGACCATGGTTACATTGACTCCGACAAGTGTAAAGACTGCACAAAGAAAACAAAATACTTCATGTACAGATCTATGATAAAATTCTTGGGTGAAATGTGGAGTGACAAAAAGTTTGCTAGAGACATGTTTGACTTTGACGAACATCCTATGACTGACAAGCGTAAAGCTACTATTTATGCTAGTCTACTTGGTTACACTAGTATGGATGTAGTTAAGCGTTTTTCTAGTAAGATACCAGTCAAAAAGCCACTCCAAGTGTTGAGGAAGATATCAACAATTTTGATGGAGACCTCTTACTCCTGGCTCGCGCGTTGCGCAACACACGCCATCAAATCCGCCAAGCTAGGCGGGCCTTCGGCTGTATAGAGTCATTTATAAATATGTAAATTTATTCTAATAAAGCTTTTTGCAGAATGCGATTTATACAAAAAAACCTCTTGCTTTGCACGTGCGACATACCTGGCCAAAGGAAAATGATTGGACATATCAACGCTGGAGGATATTTTGCTTGCCTATTTTGTAAGAAGAAAGGAATGTATTTAAATAACTGCGTCTGTTACCCACCCACTGAAAACGATGACGGTGTTTTAAGAACAGAGGAGCACTACAGACTAGCGTACAGGTACATTTCTAATATAACGAACCATATGAAGGTATTCAAAATGTTCCAAAATTATGTGAGTTTCCAGGTTGGATAACTCCTAATAGGGGAGATCGCAACAATCAGTATCATATGGGTGGATGGGTAATTTTTTAAAAAAAATCAGTACAGCATGATGGGTATGGGTCTCATTAATATAATAATATCAGATGTTTTGAAGGGGTATTTTATTTTTTTGCAATTCTTCTTTTTTTAATTGGAGTTGATGATTCAACTACTGGCTGACTATTAAATACATCAAAAGTCCTTTTGTTTCTTCTTGGGGGAAGAGAATCTGTCATTGTTGCTATTTGGCCTAGCATTCTGCTGTAGCTGACTTCTGGTATTAGGAAGACATTGGGTTGGACAACAATCTTCTCACTTGTTGTGTTGTCATCCACTAGTTTATTATTGTTCTTGTCATCACCCAATTCTGAAGGTGGTTCTGGTTCATTTTGAAGCTGTCTTAGCGCCAGTTCCACTTCTGAGTCATAATCATCAGTATCCGATAGATCGCTGCATTCATTAAGATTTTTCTTTGAATGTACTAGGCGCATGTGATTAGTAAGATCGGTTTTGCTCAAAATCTTTCTGCCACATTCCTTACAAAAGGTTGGATTGCCCTTCAAACTTGGGAGATGTTTGTCCATATAAATGTTCTTATCTTCATTAAAAAGCCTTTCTTTTAGTGGCATAAAGTGACCAGTCCGTGATGGATCAGGAATCGGCATTGGCAAGTTTCCATCAAAATCGCGTAATGTTTGAAACCATCCAATGTTCTTTCTTTTGCAGCAGACAGGATCATTGCAAGTATGTATTAAAGTGGTATTCGATCCAACACTGTTGATGGTATGATTTTGCATTAAAGTAATGAATGCCTCCACTTGAGCTTTTACTTTGTCTGAAAGTGAACCTTTAGTACTAAAATACAGGATTATGTTCTCCATTGTTGGAATTGAATCATCTTCAATAACTTCAGGTGCTACTACCGACCCAGGCTCAATAATACAAGACTCGAAATTCTCTCCATTAACTTTAATGTCTTTGATTAACAAGTCAATTTTCGAAAGCGCGCTCTTATGATTATTAATTTGGGCTTCTTGGTTGATACACTTATTTTGAGAATTTAAATGATGTCCATGTACACGTTCATCCAAATTAGAAACACCAACAAGCGCTTTACTTATGTGTGTCATAACCATCTCTGCTGGATTATATCTGCTACAATAAGCTGCATAAGATGCATGGACTAGTACTTGTAGTTTGAGGACTTTAAACATATAGAAGTTTAATACCTGGTTACATCGATTTCCAGGAGCGCCAGAACTTTCATTGTCCATCAAATCAATTAATACATCTCGTAGCTCGCCATTTGGCTTATGGCTGAAAGCACCTCCATTGCGAAATGAGTTGATTCTATCACGCATTATTTCTATTTTTCCAGGCTTGTTTGTAGAGTTAGATCTTGTATATACATGCACCTTTGATTGTTTGATGGCAATATCGTCATTAATAGCGTAGGGATTACAGTATACAATTACATTGGGTGCTGCAGATTCTCCGAAGATGTCCCAACTATGATCAAGAAGCGCGTATGTATCATCTCCGTCCTTCAAAGCTACAGCCATAGATTTTGATATACAATCACCTCGGAGAGGTATATTCTGGCGCTTATCAATAGAACAGAAAGCAACCTCTTTCTCAGGCAATAAAGTAGTAATTGTTCACAGGTATTTTATGGTGGCAGATGTGTAGTGAAGATCCTCATTTTCTTTTGATTTGGTGTTGCCAACTTTCCAAACCTTCACTGATGCATGATTATAATGCCATTGTGCTACTGTAGTTTTGGACTGCTTTGGAGCCAAATTTCGCCTTACTGAACTGTATGAAAGCTTTGAGTTGTACTTTCCTTTAGCTCCTTATGAATTTGGGTTACTTTCAAAGGGGTTGTTACAGTCTCTCCTCTTTGTTTTGGGTCTGCCGCTAGTTCCCTTCCAGTTGATACAATCTCAAGTATTTGGTTGGGAACATCTGACTTGTACATTTTTTGACCTGGATTAAAAGTATCAACAACATAATCCGACTCAGAAGCTTTTTTATTGTGTTTGCTTTGGGCTAAAGCATGTTTTTGGAGCCTTTTTAATTCGCTCTCATGTACTTTAATGCTCTGTAGCAGCTTTTTGATACCAAATGACTTTTCCTTCTCTATCTCAGAAGTGTTAAGAGAGGCCCGCAAGTCTTCTGGCAGTTCTTGGATTTTCTTTAAATCACACTGAAGCTTTAACAGCTGTAACCTCTGTTCATCTAGGGCCTTTTGATGCTCATGCTGCTTAGGAGCTCTTATAGCTTTACTCTTTGGAGTTTCCCCTACGTATTTGCTCCGACCAGCTGCTGATAGTACATAGAAGTCACCCTCCTTGTCAAAGGATAATGTATTTGGGTCCAGCAAATCCGATGTTACTTCCTCTGTGTGGTGCTTGATTGCTCCAATTAGCGCATTTGCCGCCTCTATCACCTTTTGTTTGTCACATTCCTTTGTCCCATTTTTTGTAAAGTGGTGCCAGAAGTATGCGTTCATGTACTTGTGATATGGCATCCTCACATTTTCTTGATCCACATAATAGTATTTAATATCTATCTCTGGCTTGCTCTTAGAGGTTGGAACGTACTTGCGTGGTCCAGAGAAAGTTAATAGTGTTTGTTGCTTCATTAGATCATATGAAAAACGGTCACATTGGATCAAACTATTTATACTGCTACTTTTATGAACGTTACATATTTTATTTGAATTTAGTCAACTTTATAATATTAGATAATTTAATTTTCGGAGATATTGGGATAGCGGAGCGTTATAACGCTCCGCGAAAATTTTTATCAGTATGGGATATGGGTATTTATTCAATTATCATCAGATCAGGATGGATGGTAGGGTAAGAACAGTTTTTTAAAACCCTGATTGTTGCGATCTCCCTAGAATAACAGTTGACCCCATGCATAATTTATGGGAAGGCGTTACAAGGCAGATCATTGATTCATTCTTTAGAAATTCAAAGTTCAAGTCTGAGTGCTTCCACATCAAGAAGAAAGTATGGCTTGGTGAAATCAATAGAAAATGGCAGAATCTCAAACTACCGTTACATTTCCATAAATTTTAATCGGAGAGTTCATCACCCCACAACAACTAAAGGAAGCGAAGATGAAACTTAAAACATTTCAGGTTTGGTACATGCTCCTGGCAGGAAAGGATAGGTGCACCAACAATATTCATTTATTAGAACACCTTGCCGATTGTGTAGAGAAGTTTGGACCGATTTGGACTTCCTCTTGCTTTCCTTGGGAGGATTTTAATGGTACCCTTGTAAAATGCATTACAGGAACAAACCAGGTACTTCAAAGCACGGCTCGTGTACTAACTCGTTACCGTAATGTCACACATATCCAAAAGCAAGTTCCCGATCTAGAAACACAGCGCTTCCTTGGAAAGTTGAAAAGTCCTTGTTGGTATAAGAGAACTCAGATGGAGGAGATAAAAGACCAGATATATGGAATTGGAAGAATAGCAGCCACAGATACAAAGATTGAGTACAAAAAAGCGTTTATCAAAGGAACTTTTTACACCACTGCTGTGCACGATTTCAAGAAGAATACAATAGCCACACCATTCTTGCCATACTTCAAGAGGAAACAATTTGTTGAGATCCAGCGGTTCTT